>CAUYRT010098662.1:0-43020 GCA_963574885.1 Lepilemur ruficaudatus
GCATGCCTGTGGTCCCAGCCACTTGGGAGGCTGAGGCAGGAGGATTGGTTGAGCCCAGGAGTTTGAGGTTGCTGTGAGCTAGGCTGACGCCACGGCACTCACTCTAGCCCGGGCAACAGAGTGAGACCCTGTCTCAAAAAAAAAAAAAAAAAAAAATGAAGAAGACATAAAGATTTTCCCAGATATACAAATGCTGAAGGAGTTCATCACTAGACCTTCCTTATAAGAACTGCTATAGGGCATTCTTTAAGTTGAAATAAAATACTAGTGAAAAAAATAAAAAGGACACTAGACAATAATATAATAGCTTATGAAAGTATAAAGCTCACTAATACTATAGACAAATATAGGATACTTTAATACTGTAATGGATGTGTATAAATTACTTTTTATTCTGCTATAGGTATTAAAAGACAAAAGTATAAAAATAACTATAACTATAAAACACATTAATGTATGCATGATATTAAAAGATATTATTTTTGACATCAATAACATAAAGTGTATGTGTATGGGAGCAGTAAAAGAGTAGCATTTTGTACGGGATTGAAGTTAAGTTGTTAGCAGATTTAAATAGACTGTTATAACTATAAAACATTCTATGTAAGCCCCATAGTAACCATAAAGAAAACACCCATAGTAGATATAGAAAAGAAAATGAATAAGATATCAAAGCATGTCACTAAAAATATCAATAAAACCCAAAAGGCAGCAAGAGATAAAAAGAGAGACAAAAAAACTGTAAGTCACAAAATAATTAACAAAGTGTCAATGGTAAACTCTTACCTATCAGTAATTACTATAAATGTGAATGGATTAAACTCCCCAATTAAGAGACATAAAGTGGCTGAAAAGTTAGTAAAACAAGATCCAACAATATGTTTTCTACAATATATTCACTTTACATTTAAGGACATACACAAGCTGAAAATGAAAGAATGGGAAAAGATATTCCATGTAAACAGTAATCAAAAGAGAACCAAAGTAACTATACTTATACCAGACAAAATAGACTAAGTAAAAAACTATTGCAAGAGATAAAGAAGGACATTATATAATGATAATAGGGTCAATGCACCAGGAAGAGATAACAATTATAACAATATATGTACCCAACATCAGAGCACCCACATATATGAAGCAGGCATTGACAGAACTGAAAGGAGAAATAGCAGCAAAATAATATAAATAGCAGGAGATTTCAATACCCCATTTTCAACAATGGATAGAATATCCAGACAGAGGATAGTAAGGAAACAAGGACTTGAATAATGTTATAGACCTGAAGGATCTAAGAAATATACAGAACATGTCATCAACAGCAACAAACATATTCTTCTCATGTGTACATGGAACATTCCCTAAGATAGGTCACATGTTAGGTGAAACAACTGTTCACAAATTTACAAAGATTGAAATCATACCAAATATTCTTTCTGACCATAATGGAATAAAACTAGGAATCAATAGTAGAAGGAAAACTAGAGAATTCACATATACATGCAAATTAAACAACAAACTCTTGAATAATAGGTCAGGAAGAGATCTAAATGGAAATTAGAAAATATCTTGAGACAGCAGATGAAAGGAAATACTAAAGACTAGAGCAAACACAAATGAAATAGAAATGAAAACAATAGAAAAGACAAACCTAAGAGCTGGTGTTTTGAAAAGATTAATAAAATCAATAAAACTTTAGCTAGACGAATTAAGTAAAAAAGAGAGAAAACTCAATAAAGTAAATAAAGCCAGAAATGACAGAGGACACATTACAACTGATGCCACAGAAATAAAAAAGGTCATGAGTCTACTATGAGCAATTTTATGCCAACATATTAGATAACTTAGAAAAAATGGATAAATCCCTAGAAACATGGAACCAAGGTGAATCATGAAGATATGTAAAATCTGAACATAACTAGTAATAAAATTGAATCAATAATCAAAAACCTCTCAACATACACACAAAAATCCCAGGACTAGTAGGCTTGACCAGAGAATTCTGCCGAACAGTTAAAGGAGATTTAATGGTAATCCTTCTCAAACTCTTCCAAAAAAATTGAAGAGGAATGAACACTTCAAGTGCATTCCAGCATTACCCGGATACCAAACTGAGAAAAAGACACCACAAGAAAAGAAAATTGCAGGCAAACATTCCTGATGAATATAGGTGCAAATCCCCAATAAAATACTAGGAAACTCAATTCATCAGCACAATAGAAGGAGCATATACTAGGGCCAAGTGGGTTTTATTCCTGAGATCCAAGGATAGCTCAAAATGTGCAAATAAAAAAAAATAATGCACCACATTAACAGACTGAAAAATAAAAAGCACATGATCATTTCAGTAAATGCAGGAAAAGTATTTGACAAAATTTGATAACTTTTCGTGATAAAAATACTCAATGACTTAGGAATATAAGGAAATTACCTCAACCAAATAAATATCATACTCAATGGTGAAAATTGAAAGCTTTTACTTTAAGATCAGGAACAAGACAAAACACCCACTCATTGCTTTTATTCAGCATAATACTAGAAGTCCTGGCTACAGAAATTAGGAGAGAAAAAAAAAAAGGCATCCAGATCAGAAAGGAAGAAGTAAAATTATTACTGTTCACAGATGACATGATCATATACGTAGAAAATCCTAAAGACACACAGACACACAAATACATACACACACACATACAGATACACCCCAACTGTAGAACTAATAAACAAATTCGGCAAAGTTGCAGGATACAAAATCAACAATAAAAAATCAGTTGCAGTTCTATACACTAACTACTAAGTATCCAAAAGCGAAATTTAGAAAACAATCCCATTTACTGTAGCAGCAAAAAGAATTAAATACTTAAGAATAATCTTAACCGAGGAGGCAAAAAAACTTATACACTGAAAACTATAAAACATTCCTGAAAGAAAAAAGAAGGCACAAATAAACAGAAACTTATGGATTAGAAGACTGAATATTTCTAAAATGTCCATGATAACCAAAGTAATCTCCAGATTTCATACAATCTCTACCAAAATTCCAAAGGCATTTTTTTTGCAAAAATAGAAAAAAACAATGCTGAAATTCATATGGCACCAAAATACCACAAGTAGCCAAAACAATTTTAAGAATGAAAACACAGCTGAAAGCATCCCATTTCCTGACATCAGAGTATACTACATAGCTATAGTACTCAAAACACTATGGTACTGGCATAAGGACACATATAAACCAATGGAACAAAATAGAGAGCCCAAAACAAACCCATACATATACAGTCAAATGATCTTTGACAAGGGTGCCACAAATATATATGGGGAAAGGATAGTCTCTTCAACAAATGGTCTTGGGAAAACTGGATATCCACATGCAAAACAATAAAATCGGACCTTTATCTTACACTGTACACAAAAATCAACTCAAAATTAATCAAATACTTCAATGCAAGACCTAAAGCTATACAACTGCTAGAAGAAGACATAAAGAAACTACTTAATTAGTTTGGCAATAGTTTCTTCGATGTAACACTGAAATCACAGGCAACAAAAACAAAGACAAGTGGAACTATGTCAAACTCAATAGTTTCTGTGCAGCAAAAGAAATAATTATTTTTGCTTGCAAATTTATTTTGTCATGGTTTGGTCTCTCCTGGGTCATCTCTTTTTAAGTGTGATAAAATTAAATGTTATTTAGTATAATAACAGAGTGAAAAGGAAACCTACAGAATGGGAGAAAACATTTGTAAACCATAAGTTTGGTAAGAGGTTAATGTCCAAAATATAAAAGAAATTCCTACAACCTAATAGCAACAAACAAGCAAACAAAAACCCAAATAATCTGATTAAAAAATGGCCAAAGGACTTGAATAGGCATTTTTTTCTAAGAAGACATACAAATGGCTAACAGATATAAAAAAAGATGCTCAATATCAGTAATCATTAGGGAAAGGCAAATCAAAACCATAATGATACATTATCACCCACTTGTTAGGATGACTATTATCAAAAACAAAAAATAACAAGTGGTAGTGAGGATGTGGGGAAATTGGAATCCATGTACACTGTGATGGGAACATAAGATGATGCAGCCACTATGGAAACAGTATAGGAGTTTCTCAAAAAATTAAAAATAGAACTGACATATGACCTAGTAATCCTACTTCTGGGTATTTACCTAAAAGAACTGAAAATAGGATCTTGAAGAGATACCTGGCCTCTGGTGTTCATTGCAGCATTATTTATGCTATTCAAGAGGCAGAAACAACATAAATGTTCATTAATGAATGAATGGATAAAGAAAATGTGGTACATATATGATCTCATTTATATGTGAAATCTTAATAAGTCAAACTCATAGGAGTAGGAAGTCACACGGTGGTTACCAGAGGCTGGTCGGGGGAGGGATGGCCAGGGGACGGGGAGACATCCGTCAAAGGATACAAAGTGTCAGTTAGACAGTAGGAGTAAGTTCTGGTGATCTATTGCACAGCATGATGACTATAGTTAATAATAATGTATTAGATATTTCAAAACAGCTAAAATAGAGGATTTTAAATGTTTTTACCACAAAGAAAAGATCAATATTTGAAGTGATGGATATGCTAATTAGCCTTATTTGAACATTCCACAGTGTATACATGTATTGAAACACTGCATTGCATTCCCTAAATACAATTATTATTTGTTAATAAAAAATAAAGTAAAACAAAAAAGGAAAATGTGATATAGCAATATTATGGAATATTACTCAGTCTTATAAAGAAGGAAGTCTTGTCATATGGTAAAACATGGATCATACTTGAGGACATTTTGTTAAGTGAAATAAGCCAGTAAAATACTGCATGATTCCACTTATATGAGGCATATAAAGTAAACTCACAGTAGGAAAAAGTAGTCAGAGGCTAGGGGAAGAGGGAAATGGAAAGTTGCTATTCGATGGGTATAGTTTCAGACATGTAAGATGAAAAACGTCTAGATCTCTGTTCTATAATGTGCATATAGTTCTAGTAATAGTTGCAATAGAATGAGTAAGGGAAAACAGTAGATCAAATGTTGTGGGCCACATAGTTTTTGTTAAAAGCATGGACTGTCTAATGAAAATATCTGGGTTTGAATTCTCAAATAGCTGTGTGATCTTTGGCAGGAAACTCAACCTCTCTGTGCCTTAATTTCCCTCCTCTGTATTTGGAAATAATAATAGTATTTATTTTATTTTTTGGGTAAGAATTAAATGGGTTAAAATATGAAAATTGCTTGGAACAGTGTCTGGGGCATGGTGCTGTATATGTTAGCTATTATTGTATTAAGGATAAACTTTTTACTTTCGACATTACCAAATAATAATGATAATAATAATAATTTTATCCACATTAATTTAGGTGTTTTTCTCTAATCCAATCTATATTACTTTTGAGATTTAATCCTTTTGGTTTTAGTCTGGCTTTGTTTTGGGTTTATGCACTGAAAAATGCCATTTTGTACATAACGATACTTTGAATAAATTTAACAATCCCAGTAGGGATAATATAATGAGCACAGGCAGGACTAGAACCTATTTTTGATAGTTTGTGCCAAAGTCCATGACTTTTAAAATTAAATGGCTTCAGCTTGCAAAATCCTTAGTGCTTATATACGTATCCCACAAACTCCCACCATCTTCCCACTGTAATAATAAAGGAAAAGGAAGTAGCAAAACGTGTAATTCACAGATGGAAGCTGCTTCTAGATGTCCTTCCTCGGATAAAATCCTGCTAGGGCTTGAAGAGGAGAGGGCATGTGTAATAGAGATTGGCTCTAGAAGGCTACTATATACCATAACTCTGCAGCTGGGGTCTACTCTGAGAGAATGTCACCACATGTAGCCTACACAAGGTGACTGAGCTGAGCTTTGGAGTTAATGTAAGTTAGAAGGCAGCATGATTCGCTCGGACTTGAGAGCATTGGAGTTGGGCTGAACACAATGAGGCAGAGAGTTATACAAGCATGTGACAGCTCCCATAGTGGCCGCAATGAACAGTCACTGGAGCTCTGGAGAGCCTAAGTGCATTCTCTCTTTACCACTCTAAAATTATCCAAACTGTTTTCAATTTAAATCATAAATTCTATCCCCATGTGTTAGTCTCTGTGTGTGCATGTGTATTACTTGGAGCAGTTGGATCAGTATTTCATTCAGTCAGCCTAAAGGGCACGGTGACTGATTTACCAGAGAGGCTATAAATATGTCATGTTTATCATTTTCAACCACAAAAAGATATTTATTGAGCACTTGTTGAATTTTATTTATTAAAGATGTGATTCACTAATGTTGTGGTAGTATATTGTATGTTATTAAAAATATGGAGCTTTCAACATATATTAATAAAATGGACGACTATAACGAGTTAATAAAGATAGAATCATACTTGAATGCTTTACAGTTTTTACAAAACTATGAGTGTTTCATTTATCTTTTGCCACTTGAATATTTCATGTCTTGAATCCAAATATTTCGCCCTCTATGGCTCTAGCATGACTTTAAAACATGAAAACAATTTTACTCCTAGCCACTCGAACAGTTTGGAGTTTGCTGCAGTGGCAAATGAAGAGTAGTAGAGTGTATTATAAAGGAACAAAAAAGGATTGGGATTCAGAAAGCCTGGGATCAAGTCTCTTTCCTTACCACTATTCAATTTTGAACAAGTTTGATACTCAGTTTCCTCAGCCATAGAAATGGAGTAATCATTCTTACTTGCAGGGTTCTTGTGAATATCAAATGAAATAGTGTATATGGCCATAATTTGGAAAATAGTAATAGAATGTGCTTATGCAAATGTTATATGTTATTATTCACTTCTTTTGGATGACTGTATATACTCAGAAAGAGACTGTATAGAAGAAATGGAAATAAAGTGAAATTTCCTATTCGTTAGGGCAGTGCATATTGACAGCATTAATGTGTACCAAAATTAGCACTTTAGAGCTCTAATTATACATATTAACTCTCCATGATGATCAAATGAACCAGGAATTCTTTATCTTAAAAGTATTGCAATAAAGTTATCCTAAGAAGCATGTAGCCAATCACATCATTAAAATTGAAAGAATTCAGCAAATTGCCTACTCTAGGGAGGGATAGATATTGTCTCTTCTTTCAATTTAGCCTCATTCAATGTTTCTAAGAAAAATTTTCTGGCCAATGCAAATCTGGGAAACTAAGAATGGACTTTTTAACAGCGTAGCACAGGTACTACCACATCGTATAAAAATATAAGTTTTTAAAAACTGTCATATCTTGTTACTCTTTCTCCATCCCTGAGCCTTTTTTTTAAATCAAGCACAGTATATTAAAGCCAAAGTATGCCAGGAAAATCAATTTATTGTTAAATTTAATAAAACTTTTATAGTGACAGGCAACATTAAATACATTTAATTATACCTAAAGTATGAGTTTTCTGGCTCACTGTTGAGAGCTTTTACAAGGCTTCTGTTCAATTAAAAATATTCATGCTTACTAACTTAAAAACAGATACTTATTTGAAATACTGAGGGCACAATTAGTGTCTGGAACTGGATATTTGCATACCTACCTGAGAGGCATGGGGAGTCTCTGTGTCTTTCTTCTGTATTGGAGGTTTTCCATCTGCAGTCAGCTCAATCATACAAGCAACCTCAGGGCTGCCAACCGGCATTGTGTAGCTAGAAGTAAAACAGAAGAGGCCATTATTGAATGTGTTATTGGCAAGAACAAAGTAACTTCACACATGGATAGTAAGTACTTCTTCAACAAGAGAGGTACTTTCTGGATCACAATAATGCTGAAATACGGCTTCAGCCAAGTGTGAGCATTTTCAGATAGATAAAAGATACATATCTTTTCTAACACTGCATTTTATTTTCCTTCTTTCCTCCTGACTTTAAATCAGGACTTGCAGTGCTTTCAGAAAGTTAAACCCCCCACAAAACAAAAAGAGCTTTATGTGTATAAGTAGGTATTGATAAATTTTAAGTGCTAACTGCAGTTGACATATGGTCTCACTCATGTAGGAGATTGTTGGACAAGTAACATCAATGTTAAATGATGCTCAACTCCCTAGGTAGAAATTTCCCCTCCCCGGCCTATAGGGGAAATAGAAAAGGAATAAGAAATGAAAGGCTGCACACCCCTGAGCAGTGAGATTACACTGTGATACAGTTATCAGAACTCAGAAAGCATGCTGCTAATGTACCGGCTGTACTGTGTCTCGGAGATAAAGAAAAGTTTAAGGCTAAGGGAATTTGTAGAATGAATAGCAGAAAGGGTCAATACACAACTGAAAATTTATCAGAGTTTATAGAATGATGCAATCAGATGAAAAGGTACATGTACTAAGGAACCTGGCATACTTTTTAAACAGTGTATTTAGAATTTTAAAAGACAATTCAAATGTCATTACCCTGGCACTTGTCATATGTACCAGTAAGAACTTGTATTGTTATGAAGTTTATTCCATAGAGATAATATTAGAAGTACATTCACTAGTATTAATAATGGCTATCTCGGAAACTGAGAGTATGGATGATTTTGGTTCTCATTCTCGCTTACTCGTATGTTCTAAATTTTGGACAACAAACACATTTCATTTTTATTTTTAATTTTGGCCAAACTTTCCAGGTTTCCTGCGCCTGAGGGATTTTTCAGGATGCAGTACCTTCAGTGCTAAAACCAGAGAAGTTCCTGGCAAACCAGGAGCAGTTTGCCACTCTATTTTTTTAAAGTTAATTTTATTAAATAATCATTGGTTAAATAATTTACTAATACTTTACTTTTTAGTAAATGATTTACTGATACTTAAGTAATTTACTAATACTTTTACTAATACTAAATAATTTACTAACACTGATACTAATACTCTTAAAATAACTTTGTACATTTAGTTGAATGCAAAAAACAAACTCTAACTCCCTTTTTTTCCTCAGCCCTTCAAAAGGCACAGCTGGGGGCTGGTTCCTTCTCCCCCACTACCTAGTAACATGAATCTAATATGGTCCTTCCAATACATTATTTCACTACTGCTTTGGCCTCCACTCTAGTTTTACCAGGGTCACTTCTAATGCTGGTGGGATCACTATTGGAAATTCTTGAATTCTAAGAATTTCCCATTGGTGTGAGCTGTATATTGTAGGGCTATACGAAGCACCATCACATGTGAATGGATCGTTCACATGGATCGTTGATATGGGCAGGTTGATATGTTCAGATGCTTTATACTGGAGATGGAGAACAGCTCTTAGGGGATGTATATACCCTCATTAACAAATAATAAGATTTCTGCTTCATTCAGAGCTTGTTGAAATCTGACCTTGAACTGCAGTTCTGCAAAAGAAAGCCACTCTATTCTATTGGCTGTTATTCCTCCTTTTTTCTCCCTGACCCTTCAACAAAGGGTTGATCCTATTGTCTACTTAGTTTGTGTACTATTTTGGGAATTGATACTTTAAGTTCACCAGAATTTTTTCCACATGTTGATTCTCATCATGCTCATTGTTATAATGGCTCATATTTGCTTACAGGCCAACTTGTGTCATAACAAACAAAAAACACTCTATAAACAAATTAGACACTATGCCGCATAAATCACTTGAGGAAAAGTCTAAGTGCATATGCCTTATGCCTCTCAAGTATTGCTGAGGCCAGCCAAGTCTAATGATTTAAAGACTAAAGGATCGTATTTTGAGACAATCCATTGATTGACTGAGTGATCTTAGGCAAACCACTTAACCTTTCTTCCCTGAAGTGTGATTATCCACAGTAGGGAGATAATCATTCTAAGTTCTTAAATGGCTAGTGAGAATCACATTATTTAATGTACATAAATCATTCAGTGCTAATATTAAAATCCAAGTTAAAGCAATTATTTGCTGACTAGACAGGGATCGCTAAAGAGATTTCTATGAAAATAAATTGCACAGTCAAGTTGAAGTGTTCATTTACCTCTACTAATATTGCTTATAATGAAATTCAAAATCAAATACTCAAGTTGAATTATTTCAAAACCTAAAACTTACTGAAACAGGCATTTTTTTCAGTGCCCTTAACATTCTCGTACTTTAGATTTACAATATTTAGGTATGCTAAGAAATATAGGGAGCAACATTTTGATTTGGAAAAGATAATTTGTTTGTAAATTTTTAGAAGATCCTGCTTAAACTGGAAGTTCAGGGTATTCAAAACCAGGGAAAAGGTTGTAAAAATGTAAAAAAGTGTAGAGTGAATTGGTTAATTAAGTATTTTAAGGTAACTGAATGCTATTCAGCTTTTTTGTTTTGGCTTCTTTTTTTTTTTTTTTTTTTTTAGACAGAGTATCACTCTGTCACAGGCTAGAGTGCCGTGGCGTCAGCCTAGCTCACAGCAACCTCAAACTCCTGGGCTCAAGTGATCCTCCTGCCTCAGCCTCCCGAGTAGCTGGGACTACAGGTGCTAGCCACCACGCCCAGCTAACATTTTGTTTCTATTTTTAGTTGTGTGGCTAATGTTTTTTCTATTTTTAGTAGAGATAGGATCTCACTCTTGCTCAGGCTGGTCTCGAACTCCTGAGCTCAAGTGATCCTCCCACCTCGGCCTCCCAGAGTGCAGGGATTACAGGTGTGAGCCATCGCATCCGGCCCTATCCTGCTCTTTAACAAGAGTTATAGAATAAAAATTAGTGACATGAAAAGATATTTGTGTGAAATAGCAAAAGAGATACAGACAATTTGAATCATATGATATTATTTTTATGGAAATATGCATAGAGATAATCCCAGAACAACATTACAGTGGCTATCTCTGTATGCTGGGAATGAATATGATTTTTAAATTGTGTCTTTAGCTTATTTGTAGTTTCTAAATTTTGGACATTGAACATATTTTCCAATTTCACCTCTTAGGATAAAAATTCAATTTTTATAAAAATAATCAAGGATTTAATAACTTTCCAACATTTTTCTGTTGTTTCCTATATTCCAGTCCTTCCTTCCAGGTATATCTAGTTATCTATCTTCTTGCCAAATACATTTTTAATAGTTCATGTATCTGGGTTGTAAACTCATATCACATTTCATATCACCCTGAATAACGGTTTATGGATAAAATTTTGAATTTCTTTTTAGAACTCTAAATAGCACCTGATTATTTTCTGCAATCTATTGCAGATGTGAAGTCGTTATCAGTTCAATTTAAAAGCTGTTCCTTTACTACTTTATCTTGTTTCTCTGGCAGCTTTAAGATCCTGTCCTTATCTGTGATAATGAGTCTAGGTGTGGATTAATCACTATTCTTCTCAATACTCTGAGTGCACTTTTGGGAAATTTCAATTTTGGAAAATTCTCACCTGAATCATCTTAAATATTGCTTTTTTGATATTCCCTGAAATCTCTATTTGTAGAACTTACACTAGATAGTTTTTGGAAGCCTCTTAAACTGTCCTCTAAATTTCTTAATCTTGCTGTCATTCTTTTAAAAAAATTTCTTAATTTCTCTGTCCTATATTCTTCTTAGGCACCAATTTTTCCTTTCACTGTTTTCAGTCTGGAGTTTATCCCATCTCTTGAGTTTTACATTTCTATAAATTTTCTTTTATTCCCAAGATTTTGAGTTTTTTCCAAAATTTTTTTGTGTTTAAATTTTGCCTGTTATATTTTTATAATTTCTCTTTTAAATGAAAATTACTTCTTCATTTATACTGTCTAGCATTATAAGAATACTTATTTTAGAGTTTTTGTCTGACTCTTCCATAGAAATTATTCTATCTAGAGTGATTCATATTTGATTTGTTGATTTGTTTGGTTCCTTTCTCAATGTCATCATGTGTTCTGATATTGTGCTGTGCAGGCTTATTTTGAGTGGGATGTATTTTTGTTTTTCTCTCTTTTTGCCCATTCCCACTCTCCTTCTCCTGTCGTCTTCTGCTCTGCCCAACCCTACCTGATAAATGAGAATACAACCTGATCCTGTCACACCTAAACCAGAATTTGGATAATGGATATCCGGTAGTTCTGTCCAATGGTGACATTGAAGGTATCCACAGTTTCATTTACGGAACCAACAGAGACTGCTTGGTGGCGTTCAGGTCATGATACTTTGACTGCATTGTGTTGTGTTCCTGATATGGCAGCTTCCTAAAAGTTGGAATCCCAGATAGCAGTCTCTCTCTCTCTCTCTCTCTCTCTCTCTCTCTCTCTCTCTATATATATATATATATATATATATATACACACACATACATATATTTCCCCCTGTATATTTTATCTACCTTTACATATCTATATCTATATCAAACCTTTCACAAGTATTCTTGAGCAAATACTTTTAGTTTCCTTTACCCTGTAGAAGCTGAGATTTTCTATTTCTAGACTGATATCTTGGCAAGCCTACAGTATTAGCTCTATTGCTGCTTTGCATTTTTGTATATTTCTTGTTTAGGGATATGTTTATTTTGTTTTTGAATTTGCCTTTATGTTTGCAATTGTCTATTTTTAATTTTCTCTGTCACTGCTATGTGTTTGACACTGAGGAAGAGTGTCAAAATTGTGAAGTTAGAGAGTCATCTTGACCAGAACCCCCACATTTTCTTTTTCTTCTTTTTTAATAAAGACAAACAGAAAAGATCAAACTAAGTACTTGCCTTTGAAAGATCATGTAAATAGAAAATTACCTTTAATTTGTGAGAGGCATAAAGAAGAAAAGTTAAGCCATTTAGATTATGACCATTATGATTTTGTGGGCTTTAAATTTGGAAGGATTAATTTCTTTGGCTTTTTTAATTTCAGATTTGTTTTGTGCTAAAGGCCTCTGAATGCATCTGTCTCACATTTTTTTTCCCCTGTAGAATATTTCAAAAGCATGTAAGTGAAGTGGTTTGTTTTCTTTCCAGAGAGAAATAGGAAGTATGGATTTTTTTCCTAAGGTACCTATGTTTGATTTGTCAAATCTGGGAGTTATATGAGTCACTGGCATTAAACCATAATGAGATGAAATGCTTTAAAGGACTATCGCATTGCTGTGCTGAAGGTACACAAAACAGTTCATGCATAATTGCAGCGTGAAGCCATGATATAACAGTAATAAAACTGAACAACACCGACTGCTTCTAGGGAATATTGAAAAATTGATGATGATACTGAATGCTTTCACAGGTGCAAAACATAAATGCTCTTTTCCCTTGTCTCTGTTCTTGGCTATTAACTAGCAATGATGCTAGCTTGTTTATTTTAGATTTGGGGTATGAATTAACACGCTAAAAAGTTCCTCCCTCCTTCCCGTTCTCTTTTTCTTTCTTTTACCTGAGTTAGACTTTGAAAATAAATGCAAAAACCAGTTCTATGTATGGATAACTTGCAATATAGATAGCAGACAAATGAATTTCCAGATTAGTAATGATTGAATTTCTGACTAAAACTAGTCTTAATGTTTACAGAATGAAAGTCTATTGCTCTGAAGCAAATGCATAACCTATGGATTAAACATTAGCTCAGAACTTTTATCTAAAAGATTCTTTGCAGGCTAGATTTAGGATTGAGAGAGGGTAAGTGCAATTGTTAGCAACTATGATCTGATGTTCAGCAAAAAGTTTTAGCTGAATTATGACAACTCTGCATGAGAATAGCTGGGATGGAAGACTCAGAGCCCAGAGACTCAGTATCAGCAGATGGCAGTAAAGGTACATGGCAGAGATGGAGTCAGAGAAAGGCATCTGGTGCCTACAAAGACTAACTTGGGACCTAATTGATAGTGTGATTGTTTTAGCTCCCTGTTTGTAACAGGAAAACATGGAAAAATATATTTCAAAGATTAGACATCAGGCAAAATGGATAATATGTCCAGAGACATACAGCTTTCCTTACCAGTTCACTTATCCAATACAATTGCCATGGCTGTGTAAGCAAATTCAAGAAAACACTGTTTAAGAGTATAATGGTTTTCCTACAGCCCTATCAACGCAGTCATATTTCTTGAGGTTGTCAGTGCAACTCAGCACAATCTAAATGTTAAAACAGTGTAAAAAAAGGATCAGGTGCAAAAGCCACAGTGTCAGGCTCTTTGTCAAACAGAAGCAGCATAAACACATTGCTTTTAAAGCATCTTTAAAGCATCCCTTTTTGTTGAGAGCGTCACGGAGTTAGCCAGCCTGGCCATACAAACAGCTTGTTTAAAGAGAGCTCCGTGACCTCTCATAAGTGATCGTTGTGGGGACTTTCTGTCTTTAGATGAGTCATGAGATGGTCTTTGGTTTTAGATTATTTTAGTCTTCCTTTGACTGACAAAACAGCCCAAATATACTTAGTAATAAATTCCAGAGAAAACCAAGGCATTTTTCTGTGAAGCCTTGATATTGTAAAAGGAATCTGCAATGATTCCTGAGGACCACTGAAGCAGGAGCTTCACTTACACCCTTGATTAACCAGAGCAGTTGTCAAGGGAACACACAACCAACCATCACAAGATAGCAGAGATTTCCAAGAACTGTGCTTTTTCTTCTGACTACACCATCCAATTCATGTGCAACGGGGCTCACGGCATATTCTCCAGATTTCACAGTCTCCTGGGTTGTGCCGGTAAATGTTCAAACAGCCAAAATTCCCCGTTTTTAAAAACGAAAATTCACATAATGACAATTACACAAATTTGAATTTGCATCCAGAAAGGTTGCTGCTTTTTGCTCTGACATCCAGTTTTAACCTATCTGAACATGGCGATGAGGCTTGTTGACGATGTGCTGGCGCAGGACAGCGCTGGCTCACGAGAACTGATTCCGCACATCTCTTCCCGACTCCGCATCCAGTGAATTCACACTGGTAGCTCGAAATTGGCCACGGTAGAAGTAGTCATGCCAGGGAAATTGGCAAATGCTACAAATTCAGCATTTGTGTGTGTGTGTGTGTGTGTGTGTGTGTGTGTGTGTGTTTCCTCGAGAGCAGATTTTTAAAAATCAGCATACCACTGAGTTTTCTGTATATTTTTCAGTAGCTTTTAAGCATTCACGTAGAGCAAGGGCATTAAGAAAGTTGAAAAGCTCAACTTCATTGTTGGCATTTCATTTAAGATTCCAGTAGATAATATCCTTTATTTTATAATCTATTAGTTCACAGATCTAAATTGGATCAATCCACTTTGATGGTGAATCTGAGTTCCAAGCATATTTCCCCTAAAACATGCTCAGTTTACAAATACCAGATTATTGAATTTTACTTTTCACTTCCAGTACTTAGTATTTGCTCAGTTTATTTGTTTTTTAACAGTTTTTTGGGGGGGGGTAGTTTGTATCCAATCCACTGAATAGTTAATCAAAGCTCAGGATTTAAAAATACTGATTCTTGATCCTTTCCTAACAACTAAACTCAGACACATACGTATTTTGAAATACACATACGTATTTTCCAAGATAAAAGGCCATATGGAAAAACCCAGTTAGGTAATAGCAGATTACTTTTCCAAATTTGAACAAAAAGCACTCAATGATATTGGCATGTGGACATTCACACCTGTTAGGTCATAAATGAAGCTGAAGGTAAGTTTTCCTTAGGAAAAGGCCATGTGTCTCCCTGCCATTCTTTTTTAAAACAAGTTAAAGTGAGGGATTCTTTTTTATAAAATTGCCTTAAGTTAACCATAGGTGTGAAAATTTCTTGTTTTCTAAATCCTATAGTTTCTATTAATATATGGTGAGTACCATTTTGTGGCATGTAATTTTCCTGGCAGTGCATATTAAGTGAGATTTATAACATTTGTGAATGTTGAAATATTTATACTGTATTATGTTTAATCCAATGAAGTTCATAACTATCCTGGCTTTTATTAAAAAATATGCAGAGAGAGTAGATTAATAAAGATGCAAAAGATTTAGATTTCAGAAGCACTGTCTGAGCCAAAGTTATAAATAGTCTCATCACTCTAACTGTAAAAAAAAGCTTGTAGTGTGATCCATTGAGCTGAGTTGCAGATTAATACCTCTTTGGTTCCACATTTCTTTGCCTGGTAGCATACCATGTAAGTGTCCCTTGCTTTGGCTTATCTAATTTTCTTTTGTCAAGAGCACCTATTTTTCATTCTTATATATGAGTTTTTTCTTTATGGTTTCTGAGGTTTTATGTATGTCATTTCTCCCTCTAACTGTCCTCACACATCTTTGTCAAACACAGCTTCTCCATCTTTAAAATTTCCTATAGGGAAAGAAGAAAAGTTGAGTTAACTTCCTATCCCAAGCAAACTTTCAATTTGGAGCTAACCCAGACAAGTAAAATTTTAGAAATTCAACCAATATAAAAAATAGATGGAATTGATGGAATATATGCAATCTAGGCTTGATGACTAAAAAAGAATTACTAGCCCTTCTTTAATTTTGAATTTACTTCTTATGAATAGCTTCCATGAGAGCGCTTTCAATTTAAAAATTGAAGTAAATTTAATTGAATAAGTGATCATGATGATGAAAAAAAAATGCTTTGTTTTGCACTCTTGCAATAGAGACAATACATTCCTGGAGTTGTTCCTGATAAGAAAAACAATTACACTAAACGTCTTGGAATTTTTCCAGAAGATGATACATAAAATACTCCAAGTGGCACCAAAATCCCCATTATCTCATGTAGAAGAGAAAAATCATTAACAGAGGTGGTCTGGATGTTTTGTACTACTTGATACAAATAGCAAATTAATTATTACAAAGCTCATAGGCCCAATACCACAAAGAAATGTGATGAGCTCTAAAATATATAATCTGTATTAATTTTATTTCTGTTTGTAGTCTCAATCTAAAGTACAATTTAAGGTATCTTTTAATATGAGGTAAAAAAAAAGTAAGAAAGGAAAATAAGGGAAAACTTTTGTAACAAAATTATGTGTAAAAGAAATTAGTTTTTAGGCAAATAATTTTAAATACAAATGAAAATGAATCTACTGATTCAATAGACAAACAATTAGATGCTGATGATATGAGAAATAGTGTGGTAGGTGATGAGGGGGCAGAGGTGAATAAAAAAGTTGTCTTCTGAAGGTCCTCACAGAGGGTAAGCAGAAAAGACACTGTCATTCTCTGAGAGGTCAATTTTCACGGAAACTGGAGGAAGTGTGGCCAAGGCGCCAGCATCAGCAGGGTGGATCAGCGTTAATGAGAGCCGGCAGATTTGTGCAGCATGTTCAAGGCTGCACTGAACCAGAGACGGCTAGTAATACCAGGATGATTTTACCCGTAGAACACAAGCTGGCACCTCTTGATTGCCAGGCTCCTGAGGCTCAAATGAAAGTAGAGAATTCCAGGAGTGCCTAGCTTTGTTGCTTCTAGGAAACAAACAAACAATCAAACAAAGGAAATGTATTTTCCTCTATCTTTAGCTTTTTTTGCTTTTCTTCTTCTTCAGGAAACTCCACTTCACTACCAGGTGCATTTGTGCTGCTCGGTCCAACCTCCTAAGTGACATTTAACCAATCAGGACAGATTGGAATACAATATTTCAAATTGATACAGACTTCAGGGGGTATAATGTGTTGTTATTATTAGCAATGGTTTCTTATCATGGAATATAGGCATATCTTGTTTTATTGTGCTTCACAGATTTTTTTTTTTTTAACAAATATAAGTTTTGTGGCAACTTTGCCTTGAGCAAGTCTTTCAGTGCTATTTTTTTCCAACAGCATTGGGCTCACTTTGTGTCTCTGTGTCACATTTTAGTAATTTTCACAATATTTCAAATTTGGTCATTATTATTATACCTATTATGGCAATGTGTGATCAGTGATCCTTGATGCTACTACTTTATTTATTTTGGGGAGACACAAACCACACCCACAGAAGACAGCAAACAATCAGTAAATGTTGAGTGGATTCTGACTGCTTCACTATCTGTCCCCTTTCCCTTCCTTTCTTTTGGCCTCCCTATTCCCTGAGACACAACAATATTGAATTTAGGTCAATTAATAAGTCTGAAATGACCTCTAAGTATTCAAGTGAAAGAAAGAGCCAGATGTCTTTTTTTAAAAAATCAAAATCTAGAAATAATTACGCTTAGTGAGGAAGGCATGTTGAAAGCTGAGACAGGCTGAAAGCTAGGTTTCTTGCACCAAATAGTTAGCCAGGTTGTGAATGCAAAGAAAAAGTTCTTGAAGGAAATTTAAAAGTGCTACTCCAGTGAACACAAGAAAGATGAGAAAGCAAAACAGCCTTGCTGCTGATGTGGAGGAAGTTTTAGTGGGCTAGATAGAAGATGTACCCAGCCACAACATTCCTTAAGCCAAAGCCTATTCAGAGGAAGGCCCCAACAATCTTCAATTCTATGAGGGCTAAGAGAGTTGAGGAAGCCGCAGAAGAAAAGTTTGAAGCTAGCAGAGGTTAGTTCACGAGGTTTTAAAAAAAGAAGATGTCTTCGTAACATAAAAAGTACAAAGCAAAGCGGCAAGTTATCCACAAGATCTAGCTAAGATCATTGATGAAGGTGGCTACACAGATTTTCAGTGGCAATAAAACAAACTTCTATTGGAAAAAGGTGCCATTGAGGACGTTCAGACTTCGAAAGCAGAAGTTAATGCCTGGCTTCAAAGCTTCAAAGGACAGGCTGACTCTCTTGTTAGGGCCTAATGTAGTTGCTGACTCTAAGTTGAAGCCAATTTGCTGTGCTCTATAAATGAAAAAATAAAGCCTGGACAATAGCACATCTGTTTGCATCATGGTTTACTAAATATTTTAAGCCCACTGTTGAGACCTACTGTTCAGGAAAAAAAATTCCTTTCAAAATACTGCTCATTGACAATGCACCTGGCCACCAGGAGCATGATGGAGATGCACAAGGAAATTAATGTTGTTTTCATGCCTCTTAATACAACATCCATTCTGCAGCCCATGGATCAAGGAGTAATTTTGACTTTGAAATCTTATTATTTAAAAAATACATTTTGTAAGGCTATAGCTGCCATAGATAATGATCCTTCTGATGGATGTAGGCAAAGTACATTGAAAACCTTCTTGAAAGAATTCACCTTTCTAGATGCCATTAAGAACCTTTGTGATTCATGGAAGGAGGTCAAAATGTAAACACTAACAGAAGTTTGGAAGAAGTTGATTCTCACCCTTATGGATGACTTTTTGGGGGTCAAGACTTCACTGGAGGAAGTAACTCCCGATGCAGTGAAAATAGCAAGAAAACCTAGAATCTGAAGTGGAGTCTGAAGATGTGACTGAATTGCTACAATTCATGATCAAACTTGAACAGATGAGCAGTTGCTTCTTATGGATGGGCAAAGAAATTGGTTTCTTGAGATGGAATCTATTCCTGGTGCAAAGGCTGTGAACCTTGTTGAAATGACAACAAAGAATTTAGAATACTACATAGACTTAGTTGATAAAGCAATGACAGGGTGTAAGTTCATTAACCCCAATTTTGAAAAGTCCTACTGTGAATAAAAAGCTATCAAACAGCATCACATGCTACAGAGAAATCTTTTGTTAAAAGAAGAATCAATCAATGTGTCAGATTATTTTGTTGTATTATTTTAAGAAATTGCTGTAGCCATCCCAACCTTCAGCAACCGCCACCCTGATTAGGCAGCAACCGTTAACATCGAGGCAAGTCCCTCCACCAGGAAAAAGACTCGCTGAAGGCTCAGATGCTCATTAGCATTTTTAGCAAAAATATATTTTTAAATTAAGATATGTACATTGTTTTTTAAGACATAATTCTGTTAAACACAATAGACTACAGTATAGTATTAAATAACTCTTATATGGTAGTGGAAAACTGCAAAATGTGTGTGACTTGCTTTATTGCGATATTTGCTTTATTGTGGTCATCTGGAATAGAACCAGCAATATATCTGAGGCATGTCTATACAATGAAATAATTATTTACTTTAATAAATATTTATATAGCATCATCCCAAGTACATTAAAATATTAAATAGCATTCATCCTATGAGCTAAAATGAATCCATTTAAAGATGAGGAAATTGAGGCATCTAGGGGTTCAGTAATATGTTTAAGGTCACACAGTTTGTAACTGAAAGCATTGAATTTTCAACCTGTAAGTTGTAGCTCCAGAACCTATGCTCTTAGCTGCTGTTCTACAGAGTTGTTTTAATTTCTAATGAGGGTATTATAAATTTCCCATTATTCTCCTCTAATTAGCTGATCTACTTCTAATTATCAGCAAATGACAAATTCTTTGGCTTAACTGAGACAAGAAAACTTTTCTGATATGAGAATGGCTATATCTGCTCACTTTTGGTTTCCATTTGCATGGGATATTTTTTCCATCCTTTCATATTGAGTCTGTGTGCACCCTTGTGGTTTAGATGCATCTTCTGGAATCAGCAGATAGCTGTGCTATATTTTTTCATCCATTGAGCCAACCTATGTCTTTTGAGTGGCTCATTCAAACAGTTAATGTTAAGAGATAGGATATGTGGGATGCTTTTATGTTCTTCCTGTTGGGTAGTATCTTATTGTTTTGTTTCCCTTCTAGTGCTATGTTTTATAAGTGTTGTGAGCTTTAGCTTTTTTCAGTGGTTTTATTCTGGTGAGTATCTATTGTGCTGATTTGTATATAATGCAGTTCTGAGTATTTCCTCGTAGGGCAGATCTGGTCATGACAAATTTCCTCAGTGTTTGCTTGTCTGGAAAAGACTTAAGTTCTGCATCAATTGTGAAACTCAGTTTTGCAGGATACAAAAATCTAGGCTGATAGTTGTTCTGTTTAAGAAGATTGAAGATGGGACCCCACTCCCTTCTGGCTTATAGGGTTTCTGCTGAGAACTCTGCTATTAGCCTGATGGGTTTTCCTTTGTAGGTCAGTCATTCCTTGTGTCTAGCTGCTTCATTTTGACTTTGGCCAGGTTGATTACTCTGTGTCTTGTGGATGCTCATTTGTTATGAATCTTCCTGGAGTTCGATGACTTTCTTGTAGCTGGATGTCTGTCTCTCTGGTGATACTGGGAAGTTTTCCTCAATAATTTCCTTGAATAGATTTTCCATGCTTTTAGCTCTTTCGTTTTCACCCCCAGGGATACCTATAATTCATATGTTGTTTGCTTTGCATAGTCCCATATTTCTCTGAGTAATTGTTACACCTTTTTAAATCTCTTCTCTGCCTCTTTAAATGTCTGGGTTAGCTCGAGAACCTGTCTTCAAGCTCTGAGATACTTTCTTCTCCTTGGTTTAATCTGTTCCTGATACTTTCTGCTGTGTTTTGAAATTCCCTAAATGACTCCTTCATTTCTCTGAGTTCTATTGGATTCTTCCTTATCTGTCTAGCTCTTCAGTGACTTTGTAATTAATTTCCTGAAATTTTTTTTTGTTTTTTTTTGTTGGTTTTCAACTTTTTCTTTAATTCCATTCATCTGATTTGCCATCCATGCTCTGAATTCCATCTCTGTCATTTTGACAATTTCCTTGCAGTTTGAGTTCACCACTGTGGCTCCATTGTGATCCCTTGGAAGTGTCAATTTGTTTGATTTTTCATGTTGCCAGGCTTCTTTTTCTATTTTTTTCTCATCTGAAACCTCTTTCCTCAAGTCAGGGATAAATAGGTTTGCAGGGCACCTGTTCTTTGCTGGAAACTTTCCTGTTTAATTGGAAGAAGAATGTCCTTAAATGGTGTTCCCCCTGGCCCCCAGTGTTGAAGCAGCAGGGGTGGGATGTGTGCACTAGAAGCCTGTAATGAATGTGTTCTGATTTTATCTGTTCACGTGCGGCTGCCTCTGTTCAAGCCCATGCTTGATGCTGTTTGTGATGGGTATTGGGCTGTTTACCAGATAGTCATAGGATGTTTGAGTTGGGAGCTGGGCAAGACCCTCTTCACTGAGGCTGGTATTGTGGGGATTTCTTTGCCCAAGGTCTCCCCACAGAGATGTTAGTGGCAGCTGGGTGAGGCTATCCAGGCAGTGGTCATGAGTTCCTGGGTTGTGGGCATTTGCTCAAACCAGGTCCCAGTGTACTGGTGGCTTCCCAATCCCCTGAGGCTGGGGGTCCCTGGGAGGGCATTGAGTCTCTTGCTGGCCTGGTACCCTGCACCCAAGAGCTCAGGATAGCTTTAGTTGCTTCAAGCAGTTCCTGTGGCAAGATCCAGGGAGGGGTCTTGGGGCCCATGTGCAGTGCTGGAATCTTGGGGCAGTGTCCTGAACTTGGCAGAAGTTCTGGAGGCACAGAGGTGGAGGCTCGTGCTCTGGTGTGTGAGCCTCAGAGCTGAGACTGCAGAGCAGCCAGGAGCATGGCTTCTGAGCAGAGCCTGTGAGGCAAGAGCAGGGCCTTGGCAGCAGGACTGATCCAACCTGGAGGGCAAGGTCAGGACTGAGGAGCCAGCAGGCAGTTAGGACCTGGAGGTTGGAATCAGGGCCAAGCAGGTGGCAGGCTGTTCCACAGGCTTGGGGACCAGTTGCCAAGTCCCTTGGTGGAAGTCGGTTCCAGCTGCCTGGGGACTGTGGAGTTCTCCCCATAACCTCCGGGACCCACCAAACAGTTGCCCAAAGCCTCCCAGGTCAGAGCCCATGTGCTGAGATCTCCTTGTGCTGTTGGGGCGAATGCTTGGCTTCCAGTCACCGGATACAGCTTAGAGCAGCATTGGTGTGCTTCCTCCGCAGCCCCATGCAGGCAATGTGAGGGCTCCAGCCACAAAGCTGAGTCTCGTGCTGGCCTGGTACCCTGCACCCAAGAGCTCAGGATAGCTTTAGTTGCTTCCCAATCCCCACGACACCTACTGTTGGTGTAGCGACTCTGCACACACTCCAGGCAGGTCCTCTATCTGTGGCAGCAGAGAGAGCCCTCTCACAACTCAGCCACAACACCTGCAGGGTAAACACAGCGCCCCGGGTACTCTATCCTGCTAATCTTCCCCCCACGTGCTTTGATATTAACAAATGTATCACCCTGTCACCTTTTCTTTTCCACAATGAGAGTACTGAGCTGCTTCTCTGTGATTTCAAAATGTTCCTTCTGAGAATAGCTGTCCGTAGGTACGCACCTGCTTCCTATTTACTCTTCTTTCCTTAGGAGCTGTGGATTCACCAGCTGCTTCTAATACACCATTTTTTTTCTTTTTCTGCTGTCTCCTTCTGATGGTGGCTTTGGGATAAACTCTTCCAGTGGCAGCGGCCAGACCCCTGCCTACTCTTGCTGGCAGCTGCAGAGGAAACTTTCCTCAGGTGCAGAGGCCTGCTTGCAACTTGCTTGGCTCTGACTTCCTTCCCTACAGTGGCAGCATGCCCGGGGACTGGAGGCGTGAGCCAGCTGCTCTGGTGCTTGCTTGGGGCAAGGTCTGGGGCTGGAGCTCAGGCACCCGTGGCCTCATCTGGCTCCACTTGTAGATTGCTGGGTGGCTCTACTGTGAATCACTGGGCGATATGTCAGTCCCACAGGCTGGAGACCCTGAGACCCCAGGGGCAGCCTTTCCGCTCGGTTCAAAGCCTCTTGGGGGTTGATTTCTAGCAATATCTTGCTCCTTCTTGTTCCACTCCACAACTTCTTGCCATGGAATCTGGTAGATTCTGGCACTTTTCCCTCAGAGTTACACCTGAGCTTTTTTTTTTTACAACACTTTTTCTTCTTTCTGAGATGATCTTGCAACCAATGTCTCTAATCAGCCATCTTGTCTCTTCCAACCACATTACACTTTAAAAATATGCCACCATAGGATATTTCATTTGAAAACACAAATTAATAAAGTTTCCATTGGAAAGTAAATGAAGACACAGTTGTGACCTAGACCTAGTATAAAAACCAGGTTGGAATCATAATAGCACACTTAGGGAAAATGATCTTTTTTATATATATATTTATTTATTTTTATGTGTTTCTTGCTTTCTCATTAAGTAAAAATTCCTTAAATACCTATGTTAAGAATACGTCTTGACTTGCACATTATTTCGATTAAGAATAAACTAATACTTTAAAAACTGAATAGGTTTTGCAGTCACACAGTTGAATAACCGATATCTTTTGTGTGGTATCTCAATTGAAATTTGATTTGGGTAACAGTTTTGTTTTTCATATGCTGACATGTAGCATATGGCGGAAAAATGGCTCCTTAAAGATATTTCTTTGTTCTAATCCTTAGAATCTGTAAATGTTACCTTATTTGGAACAAGGGTCTTTGCAAATGTGATTAGAAGTGAAGCATTTTGAGGTGAGGAGATCATCCTAGATTGCCGGGGTGTCCTAAATGTCATCACAGGTGTTCTTAGAGACAAAGGGAGAGAGAGTGATTAGAGACTCACACAGAGGAGAAGGTGTGAAGATAAAGGCAGAGACTGGAATGATGCAACCGTAAACCAAGGAACACCAAGGAATGCCAGCAGTGACTGGAAGCTAGAAGAGGCAGGAATGGATTTTCCCTCAGAGATTTTAGAGGGAGTGTGGTCTGCCTACACAATACCCGGATTTCAGACTTCTGGCCTCCAGAACTGTGAGATGATAAATTTCTGTTGTTTTAAGCCACCAAGATTGTGGCAATGTCTTATAGCAACTGCAAGAAATAAGTACAGAGCAGAAGATTTCTTTCTTTGCCTTTTAAATGAAATGTTAAAAATAAGAGGAAAAATTTGAATGCTAGCAGTATTCAATAGTTAAAATTGGATTCAGAGATGAATGAGATTAGAATGTGTATATATTGAACTGTAAATGGACACCTTATTAAGATATACAGATAATCTAAATGATTTGGGTTTAACAAATATCTCAGCCGTGGAGAGGCTATGAAATAGATCAGAAAGCAATAGTGTATCTCCTCTTTAACATTTTCACAGAGTAATTTAATTTGACAGAAAACACTGATATAATCAACATACATCTATTGCAAACAACTAAAATCTAGTATCTGCATTTATTGTAATTCAAATAGAGTGATAAAAGCATTCTAACAGACCTCTGTAAAGTACAAAGGAGATTATGTTCACTATTTCACCAGACACTAAAGGCTTCATGGGGCGAATATAGTCATGGTAGTGATCAGAAAAGAAATAGTAAAAATTATTCAACAATTTCTATTTCTCTACCAGATGATATTTTGGAGTCTAAAATATCTCCCCTTAAATGTTTTTATTGCTTTCTGGGGGAGGGATTGTATTTGCTATCTATGATAAAAAGAAACACGGATATATATTCAAGGGTTTTACCCAATGCAGACATTTTGTTGATAGACAATCAATGTAGCAAACTTTTCCATGTGTGTTACTTTGCCTTGAAATTGTCTGATAGTGCTAGTGTCCTAATTTTGGAGAGAGTAATACAATGTTAAAATCATAAATTCTTTATACCAAGAAAACCTAGAATCTCTTGAAATGATAGCTGTCTTTTAAAGACCATTTCTTCAGTGTTTAACAGGTCTGCCATTGTTTTTGCAAAAGCCATTCCTTTCTTTTCCCCATCATAGTTACTCTTTTTTGAGTATTTTCTTAAGGCAGGTACTGGGTTCAACACCACACCTGGGTTATCTCAAGGCAGTGGTTCTATACTGGGGTTTTTGCCTCCTGGAGAACATCTGGCAATGTCTGGGACATGACGATTTGTCACAACAAGGCATGAGAATGCTACGGACATCTAGTTTCTGTGCCAGTTTCCATTCCCACTGGCAATAAATGTATGAAAGTAGTTTGGATGAGTTTGTAATTTTTAAAATTTGTCCTCACTCTTTACATCTTTTCATCAAAAACTTCCTGGGAATAAATAAAAGGTGGGCATACCATATAATATTTGTGTCTAAAATGTCCTCAGCCTTTGGGTACTGAGAATCTATTCATGGGAGATATTTTTTCTAACCTATTTTTATTGTAGTAAGAAATATATATATAATATATATATAAATTTATCATTTTAACAATTTTTAAGTGTACAATTTAGTGGCATTAAGTACTTTGAAAATATTGTGCAATTATCACCATTGTCTATTTTCAAGACTTCTCATCACTTTAAAAAGAAACTATAACCTGTGAAAGTTGATCATACGAATTGGGTCGTTCTTCTCATAACCAACTAAAACGGAGTTGAGGAGCCAGGGGGGAAAAGCACTCACAGTGCATAACATTGCTCCAGGAATGTAATTCTCTGTGAGCCTGGCTGCTGAAATTGCCTGCTATAACCTGAAACCAGTTTTATCTAATAGCTACTGAAACAACCTGCTACTACTCTAAGAATAGTTTTACTCACTGCCCTCACTTGCTAATCAGGACTTGCCAGCTCCCCAAGACTTCACTAGCGCCAGTGAACTTCCTTGAAGAACAATACATAAGATTTCTTCTTTTTGTAAAACCTCCAACCTTTGTCTTTGTTCTTCAGACATACCGAAGACCACATGGTTCTTTGTGTATGCCCTGAATTGAAATTCTTGCTTCCTAAATAAAACATTTTAAATGTAGAGATTTGTCTCTGTATTTTAGTTAACTTCAAGAAACCATTAAGGAATAATTCCCCATTCTGCCCCTCCTCAGCCCATGGTAATGTCTAATCTAACTTCTGTCTCTAAGAATTTGCCTATTACATATATTTCATATAAGTGGGATCATATAGTATTTGTCTTTTTGTATCTGGGTTATTTCATTTAGCATAAAGTTTTCAAGATTTATCCATGTTGTAGTATGTATCAGAACTTCCTTCTTATGTCTGAATAACATTCTACTGTATGTATCACATACATATCATACTTTGTTTATCCAATTATCTATTGATGGACACTTGTCCAGCTTTGGGCTGTTGTGAGCAATCCTGCTATGAACATTGGCACACAAATATCTGTTTAAGTCCCTGTTTTTGATTCTTTCAAGTGTACGCATAGGAGTGGAATTGCTGGGTCATATAGTAATTCTGTGTTTAACATTTTTAGCAACCATCAAACTGTTTTCTACAGTGTCTGTATCATGTTACATTCTTACCAGCAATGTACTAGCATCCCAATTTCTCCACAGATTCACCATTTTTTATTTTTTTTAACAAAACTTTTGGCCATTGTAGTAGGTGTTAAGTGGTATCTCATGTGGTTTTTAACTGCATTTCCCTAATGACAAATGATTTTGAGCATTTCTTTAAGTGCTTATGAGTCACTAAGGGGAAAAACTATTTTTCTATAACACCTGTGACACCAAATGTGTGGATTTTCTACATCAAGGAATTCTCCAGTTCTCTGTGGACAACAACTTGGGGGTCCTACAATTCAACTCAATTCTGACACTACCTGTAGTTAGCACAGAGCCCACAATTTAAGGGCTCAGTCGTAAAAGACTGCTCCTCACTTCGGATGTCAATCCTAAGTATGGTAGTGGGTCTCCAGTTTACCTATACTTCTGTCTGATTTGGCTACAAATTGGAGGTTCCCATATTCTCCCTCTTTGGTTTTAATAATTTGCTATTATGGCTCAAAGAACACAGGGAAACAATTTACACTACTATTACTGGTTTATTACTCAAGAACTGCCAAATGGAAGAGATGTATAGGAAAAGGCATGGTGAGGAGTGTAGAGCTTCCGTACCCTCTCTAGCCATGCCACCCTCCCAGCACCTCAATTTGTTCACCAACCCAAAAGCTCTCTGAACTCTGTTTGGGGTTTCTGTGAAGGTTCCAATGCGTAGGCATGATGGATTAAATCAATGGCCACTGGTGACTCGTTTACAGAAGGCTAAATTAATCCTCCCTCTTTCTGGAGGAGATTCCAAGAGTCTTAGAAGCTCTTACATCAGGAAACAGGGTTAGACCAAATATTATGACAAAAGATACTCCTATCACTCCTGTCTCTCAGAAGGTTATGAGAATTTTAGAAACTCTGTGCCAGGAATTGGAGACAGAGAGCAATTTATATTTTATTATGTCACAGCCATCTATATGTCTTCTTTAGAGAAATGTCTAGTCAAGTCTTTCACCGATTTTTTAATTGGCTTGTTTGTCTTATTTTTGTCTCTATTTCTCACACAGTCAAAACATTCCTCAAATATATTTTCACTGACTCATCACAAGTCTGCTTCCTTCAGAGAAGACAAGATCCTTTCACCCTAATAGGCACATAGCTATTAAATGTGATTTCCTGCTGAATCCTAGAAAGAAATGTTATTTTACTTTCTCAAGAGGATTAAGATGAAAGTGAAAAGTATCAAGGAGTCTGACTGATTTTAGGTAAATTGTTCAAGGGATAATTTTATCTCTGAATTTGAGAGAGTGTATTAATAAATAAATTTTATGCAAACAATGATAACTATAATAAGGTTAATTACTGTCTAAAATAGGTCAGAAATTCTGCTGTGAATTTTTTAAACGAATTATATACGTAGATAGAACACTTTCATTAATTGTCAAAATTTGTCTGTTTTAAATTTACATTGAAAATATTTAATACATTAATTTAATTATATTTAGGTTGGGGATGGTTAACAAGAAAATAAACTTAGTCACTAGAAAAATTAGAAATTATTCAGTTTTCTAGAACCCTCCCCTAAATTAGTTATGTTGATAATGTTTTATATATGTAAATTTAATAGTTATAATGTAATTTGGACACAAGTGAGATTAGAAAAAAAAAAATATATATATATATAAAATTGTGAATGGACTTATAACTGGCAAGACATATAATATACATAATTTGGCCTTAACAAATATTCAGCTGTGAAGTAGCTGAAAAAAAATCAGAAAGCAGCAGTATCTTGAACATTTTAACAGTGTAGTCTAATTTGTCAGGGACACTGATTTAATCAGCATAAATTCAACAAAGTGAGTGGAAGTAAAACTGGCTCTAGATTCCTAATATATTGTCATTGGTCATGCCTGTGTTAGGTAATGCTCTATAAGGGGAGTGTACTTAAATTAAATGGTAGGCCACATCCAGGGTCCATTAAGTGTTAAAACGAAACAAAACAAAACAAAAGTTGGAGATAAAATGATTGAGGTTGATAAAAAGTGATGATACTACTAACACTACTACTACTAGCTTGAATAAGACTTACTAAATGTAAGGGACTAATTGCTCTTATATGTATTACAGATATTAGCTCGTGACCTCCAGAAGTAGGCAGTGTTATCTTACAATATCCACTTTACAGATAAGGGAGCTGAAGCACAGGAGTGCAAGTGACTTGTACACGCTTTCAAGGAGCAGAACCCAGATTTGGCCCCAACCAGCCTGGCCCTGTGTCTGGGTGCTTAACTCTTATGCCAGCAGTCTCTAAACTTGTCTCCATATTGGAATCTTCTGGGAGGGTGGATAGGCTTAAAAAATTACAACACTCAGGCCATACCCCAGACTAATCAACTCCCAATCTCTAGGGGTGGGACATAGATGACAGTACTATTTGAAGTTACCAATATGCAGAAAAGTTTGGGAATCTCTGTACCATGCTATGCTGCCTTAAAGTTTTAGAGGTCAAAGGAATCAGACTTAGTAAGCCAGAAAATAATACAACTAGGGGATTAAGAAGAATAACAGACAATCTTAAACATACAGTGAATAGCAACAAGGAACAAACACATGGCATTCTCTTACCACTAAAGGCAAAATAAGTTAAAGCTACAACAAGATGAAATTGCATATTTCTATTACTAGTATCCTGCTTACCAAAGCAACATGCAGTAATGAGCATTTTAAAGAATAAGGCTTCTGCTTTCTACTTGAAATTAAAAATGGAATTATGTTCAGAAACAGGGAATAGCTAGACATCAGTGTCTAGAGATTGTCACTACTGAAGGTTGGGGGAAGGGTGGAGGCTATTGATATTTGGCACACAGTGGCCAGGGATGTTGCTAAACACCCTGAAGTGCACAGGACAGGCCCCCACAATGAGGAATTATCTGGTCCAAAGTGTCTATAGTGTCCAGTTTGAGAAACTCTTTAAGAATGACCATTTTCTCTTGATTATAGGGAGAGTAAAGAGATTAAGTGTATTTAATCTTCCTTCATCCGTGATCATGGTTAATTTGCATTTACTCATCCTGTGTCATAGAGCTACATGACAGTATTAGAATAACTTAAACAACAATTGAATTCCTGCAAACTGTACTACCATGGAGAAAATCCATAATGATGAATTTGATGGAGATTTCTAGCCATGAGGGTAAAGTGTAGTTATAGCCTTAAAAATCTGGGACTCACAGGGAGGAGATGGGGACTAGGCAGGGCAGGGATAGATATGGAGTTGACATATCAAATACATCCAGGCCACTGAGTGAGAAAACCAGAACCAGGCACTGCAAGTACTCTGATGTTGGTTCTTTAGTGCCTAGAATATGTTTATTTGCACCTGCCAATGAGAAGCAGTAATACTTCTTCTATGAAATCAGGGTAAATAATTATGTAAGATGTAACTGGATCACTGAAAATGTGCAGGGGAAATTTTACACATTACTCAAAGTAATACCAGTAAGAGGATAATCTTCAAATTGATGCTTCTTATTTTTTCTTACTGTATATTTTAATACCATTTTCATGACATCCTAAATACTTTTTTCTTTATAAAATTTTTTCACTGCACTGCTTTAAAAAAATTTTAATTTTCACCTTTTTAAATTCTGTTACATTTAACCTTATATAAGAAAGTGATTATTAGGAAATCTGATTATAAATTCTCAAAAGTTCCCTCTAGCATATCCTATTAAAATTGGATTCTGGGCTCACCTCCGAAGTTTTGGTTTGGAAGCCTCTACCTCTGATCTTGTTGAAGGCATTAGTTTGTATTAGCAATAAGAGCAATCCTATATGTCTGAAAAGATTTTGAACTAGAATTCTGATTTATACTTGTTCTTTCTGTAATAACCAAATAAGTAATCTTTTAAGGGATTTTACGTAGCGAGTTCTGTTGTATAGCACAGTAATATAAAGTGACATCTTAGATCTATCTGGAGAGGTATATGCTGCTTTTCTCGTATTCCAGACTAGGAAACAGCACATGCGAAAGCATGTGAAGATGACAGGACCATTAAGTGTGAAGGAGTTTGGGTGGAGAATGAGGAGGAAGCAGAGAGAAATAATGCCAACTATGTAAGCAGGAACTACATCACAGTCCCTAAAAATCATACCAATGATTTTGAGTTTAAGTTATTGAAAGTTTAATATGGAAAAGTAAAATAATCAGATTTGTGATGTAGTGACATTATTCCAGACATTTAGTGACATTGTTCTGGAGGTCTTGTGGAAAGATGGATTGGAGAGGGTTAGAGTTTAGGCAGGGAGACCATTGAGGAAGATACAGATATTATGCAGGTGAACAGTAAGGGCATACACTAAGCTTGTCACAGTGGGGATAAAGAAGGAGGAACAGTGTAAGAGTTATTTGGACATTTGAAGGGTAACAAACTCGAGCTTAAGTTGGCTGTTAAAGTGTGTGATGAAGGAAACTAAGAAAGACTTCTAGATAACTGATTTAGGATGCTGATAAACACTTTATCTGCATCATCTCTTTTAATATATGATGTAACAATTATTATTCACCTTTTACAGATGAAGACACTTGGGTTAAGTAACTTGCCCAAGACCACGCCGGGTAGCGGCATACCGGCATTTGAACCTAAGACCATCTAACTCCAAAGCACATGAATTCAACTGTTTTCAATAGCTATGATGGGTTATTCATAGTTATTGTATGAATAACAAAGCACATGCATTCAACTATTTGCAATAACTATGATGAGTATTAAAGGAAGAGACCATTTGGGGTATTAGATATGATAAAGATATGATATGTTTTGGAAATGCAGAGCCTCAGATGGCTATGGGATGCATAGCTGGATCATATAATGGGCAACTAAATAATTGGAATTTTTAAATATGGTTTTATACTACCCTCCTATGTTATATTCTACCTTACTGGATTTTACAATGATGACAGTGGCAAATATTTTTATATTATGCCCAAATCTAAAAAGACCAGTGCTAATGCAAGCATGTTATAGGACATATTGGGAAGTAGACTGTGGAAAAAGGTCCTATTAACTTTTTCATTAGTCATTTTTAACCACATTACACATTAACACTTCAGTACACTTCACAAAATAGCAATTTGGGCTTTTTATTCAACCACATTTAGTAGAAAAGTGGGATCTGAATTAAATACAATCTAGAAAACAAATAGTGCAAAAAATTTCATGAATATTAATAGAAAACTAGACAAATGTAATGTATTTGAGTTTGTCTCACAAAATGTGCAATTCATTCTTTTGTGGAATTGCTATTTCCAAACAAGATAGATTGCTTTAGTCACTTTAAAAAATGTAAAATGTGAAACATTCGTGGAAAAAAGATAGGCTCAGATTATGAGAAGTATGATAGATTTCTTAATGAAGGAATGAGGTTTTGAATAAAGTACTCCCTTTGGCAGCATCTTAACAAGATCATATTCAATGAATATGAATCATTAGTAAACTCTGAAAGAATGAACAAACAAACACATGCAGATGAGATTGTAGGTTGCTATGCATTTGTTAGAAATTCCCCTCTGTCATTATTTTTGATTTTTCACCTTGTCTTAAAATCATTAATAGGGTACAAATAGTCACTGTAAATTGTATGCCTGCTTCAAAACACAGCAGGATTTAATTTATTGAATGATATTTCATTAGTTAAGATGAGTTGAAATGTGGCATTTCATTTTCTAAAACTGTGTGGAAACATTAATCATATAGATACTTAAATTACAATCTCAGCACTGGGTAAAGTGTTAATTTATCTCAACAAAGTTGAATAAACAATCAAAATGAACTAAAATTGAGTTTTTCTGATTAGTGATGGTTTAAAATTTTCCCATGCAAGATCAATCAGGGTCAATTTCTCTCATAGAAATAGGGTTGAATGGTGGTTACCAGAGGCTGGAATAGTTGGGGTGGGGGTAGGTGTGTGAGTTGGAGATATGTTGGTCAAAAGATAAAAAACTACAATTAAGACACATAAGTTCAAGAGATCTATTGCACAGCATGATGATTATAGTTAATGATGATATATCATATTCTTGAAAAATGCTAAGAGAGTGGATGTTAAGTGTTTTTACCACAAAAATGATAACTATGTGAGGTAATGCATATGTTAATTAGCTAGATTTCATCATTCCACAATGTATATATACTTTAAAACATATTGTATATAAATATATACAATTTTATCTGTCAGTTTTAAAAAAACCAATCAATATATGAAAATAAAAGTCATATTTTAGAGATTTTGTGTCATCTTTAATATTCACATTCCTAATTGACTTTTATGACCCAGTATTTCATTGTGTAAGCATTAGCATGTACAGATATGTTTTATAAAATTAACTCAATAAATTCATCTGCATAAAAAATCAGGGGCAGGCTTTTTTTTTTGCCCTGTTTTATTTAGTGATATGAGACTATTCCTTGTTCATTATCAATTGCCTAATTGATAAATGAAGAAATCAAATCAGATACTTTACACAAAATATACTTTTTAATAGATCATTAATTCATTCATCTGATATACTGAATTCTTTAAGTATTAAATATTATTTACTTAAGTATTATCGTAATAGTTACTAAACAAGAAAACTAGACTCTTTTGAACAGGAATCCAATCCAAGTGAACTTCTTAGAAGAGAGCAAAGTTTTTGTTGCAAAGTATTGCAAAAAAAGGAGAATGCATGTTAAAAATATTAGAAATGGCACATAGGAATAAATTTGGGAATAATTCACTTCAACGAACATACTAGAAAGAGAAATTAAAGAGGAAGCTCTTTTCAAGTTAAAGGTTTTATCTATGAGTAATTCTGCTTTTAAGTAGATTCCCTGGCAAGAAATTTTGTTTTTGAGTTTCTGGAATTTTGCAAATATACTGGGAACTAACTGAAATAAAAACAAAAGGTTTTGAGGTCTTAAAGTTTATTTGAATGGGGATATAAGATTGTCATGCATTTAATGGTATAAAACATTTTCATGAAATTTATTTGTGAAATGAGTGTGCAGTTGTGGTTTGAGGGGCAGGAATTTAGGTGTCAAGGTAAAAAGTTAGAAAACTTCATATTTTATTATTTTTGGATTATCCACAACTTTAAGAATTTGTTCTCTTGCTCTCACTTTTCCTTTTAATTGACAAATAAAATTGCACATATTTATTATTTTCAAATTATCTATAATTTTAATAATTTTGACATGCAGAATTAAACTTTAATGCTAATCAAATAGAGTCCATTTCTAAATCCCAAATTTTCATGTTTCAAACTTAAATTTGTTCTTAGAAAGATAACCTCATAGCACTGGGACCAAAATAGATGAGAAGAAGAAATTCTTGAGTGGCAATATGTCCATATGGTAAGATAGAACTTGCAAAGTTAATTTTTCTTAATTAGCAATTTCTTATCAGATGCTCCAAATTAGAATTGGAAAAATGTTTTTGGTAAACTAAAGTTTTGGGGGTAGGTATTTTTTTAAAATAATTGTTTTATCTCTTCAATTACCACAGTGTGCAAATTGGGAATTCAAACTTGCTATATTTCAATCCAGTAAAAATTTTGGGCATTTGCACTAAATTTTCCTTGTTTCTATCCTGTGTGCTTGTTTTAACATGGTAATATATGAAAGACTACTTAGAATTACTTGTAATGCTATAGGGTGGTGGTGGTGAAGGGACAAAAATTACTTAAACGTAGAAAGGAATTGTAACAGGAAGGCACTTCCATTTAACTGTGAGTGTGTATTTGATGACCCATTGCTTCTGAAAACAATCAATCTTTTGAAAGTTAATGGGCTTTTGATAACTGTCCTAAGTAAAGATTTAGGTGGAATTTTAAAATTCGTAACATTTGGCACATATGTCTACTGATTTTCAAATGTTAATTCAATTTTATTTTCTGACATTTTAAATTGGTTTTGGAAATGTTAATGTGGTGCACAGCTAAGAAGTATTAGTGTATATCCTAAAGCAGGGATTTGTAAACTAAAGGTGGAGAACGAAATCGGCACACTTAAAATTTTATTGGAACACAACCATATCAGTCGTTTACATATTGTCTGTCTATGGCTGCTCTAGAGCTACAATGGCCAAGTGGAGTAGTTACAACACAGACACTATGGCCTGTGAAGCTGGAAAGATTTATTTTATGGCCCTTGAAGAGGAAATGTTTGTCAATTTCCAGCTCATGAAAAGATGGAACTGGGCTTTACAATCGCCTGTGACAAAGAATTACTAAGGGCACTAGGGTAAGGAGGAAACAAATACACAAACATAATTGAGGTTTAAATAGAGGTATTCATATCAAAATCTGGAACCAGAGTTTGGTTCATGGGAAGAAAAAGTGAGAAAATTTAGAATAGATTCAAGAGCAGGTATTTGGTTATATTCAAAGTTCAACCATGGTTATTTGCTAAGTGCATTGGTACTATAGTTGTAATTCTAGATGACCTATGCCTTTAAGCTTTCCTGTCCCTTTTGGTGGAGGTAGTGGCTGGGATTTGCCTCTTTAGACAGCGGGTGATAGACTGTGATGATGCTGACAGAAAGGATTGCATGGACTCCCACAATTTGGGGGAGTCAGTTCTAGCATGGATTTGTATGTGTATTTGTATATATGCATATATACACACACACATAGTGTATAAAAAAACACAATTTCCTTAAAAGAAGAATGTAGGCTAAAATAGCTGTAGTTTTCAGGAAAATAAGAATCATGGTGCATAAAAATTCAAAAGTTGGTAGAAAACGAGGAAAATAGATTTTCCTGTATTAAAGAGGTCTAAAAAGTAGGCATTCATGTTGTTCATTAAAAACAGTAAGCTAAAAGGTAAGTGCTTTATATGTAGAAAATGGTAAGTGCTTTGCCCTTTAAAAAGAAAATCCAGAAAATGTTGCCCTTTTAATATGTCCTGTAGCCTGCCCTGGATTTGAGGATGAACAGAGATGGCACTAAAAATGATAAAGCAATAAATCAGAAAGCCCCAAAGTTCCTTTTCTGTCACAGCTCTTATATGTTCAGAGGCAATAACAATCTTCAGTACATATCAATTTCCCTATGTGGGATGGAAATTGGAGAAAACTGTGAAAGAAAATACTGAAAAGGAATAAAAATGTCTTTGCCTCTCTTTCATTTTCCTTACTTTGAAATTTTTGCTGTCCACATGTTAATTGGAGATCTTAATAGATCTAGTCATAAGTTGATACATAAAGCAGAAAGAAAAAAATATGGGTGGGTCTGTATCTCAGCAGGAATCCAAAGTAAACATAATCATTTCTTTTTTTTTTAATGTTCAAAGCTTTTAGGTTCTTTTCACTCTCTTCACGTGCTACCCGCCTTTTCTTTTCATGCATTTGAAACACACCAACTCTCTTTTTCATGATTCTCTTTTAGTTTCTAAAATGCCAATGTAAGTGAGAAAAGGTAAAAACTGTTTGAAAAATCTCTGTCCTTTAGAAAGCTCATTGAACACACAATTTAACATATTAAAGAGTGAGAGCAAAATTTTCCTTATAATTACAAAAGTTAGAATTGTAAGACAGTAGGTCATTTTCTTGGTTACTAATTGATTGGACTTGGGAGTCATTTGTAGGTTTAATTTGGGCTACTTGTCAGGATCAGGACATAATAATTCCATGACTATTAAAGTTTTATGTAAATCTTTACATAAATGTACATGCAATACCTTGCTTTTTTTTAAGTAATAATATTTAACTATTTTATGTATCACTTTAGAAAAACATTTAGCTGGTGACTGATAAATGAGAGCAAGGATGCCATACTCTATTGCAAAAGCATTTAATTTGGGGCTACTTTTCATGGTAGAGTCAGGACAATCTCTATTATATGCTCATGTAAATATGAGATGCATCTTTCTCTGTAGTGCTCAGAAGACTGCCAACCACAAACCTTCCATGAAAGTGCCACAGGAAGAAAGCTCCTCATCCACTTTGTGCACACAGTTCCCTCTTCACTTCTCCAGATTTCACTCCTTGTGACTGAATGGACACCAAAGTCCTTGTACCATTTGAGTTCAACTGAATAGCTTCTCTCTTTTTCTCCCAGAACTTGGTCCTTTCTGCATCTTTCATTCTCCTGACACCTACTAGTGACAACTCCTGATACTTGCTTTTAAGCTGTTCTCAACTGACTTGGTCCTTTTTACATCTTTCATTCTCCTGACACCTACTAGTGATGACTCCTGCTGCTTGCTTTTAAGCTGTTCTCAACTGACAGGCCTTTAGTCAATTAACACTTTTTTTTGGTTCAGCATCAACCACTCTTAAGCATCTCCACTCCACTTTCCTCATGCCATACGCTTGTCTTCTAAAATTGCCCCCATAATTGATGGGCCCACCAAAAGCCCTGACTCAAGCATTATACAAGATACTCGTGTAATAAAAACATTTGTACTCCCTTAATTAATATTTTGAAATTAAAAGAAATTAAAAGAAAGAAAATAGACCCATCTAGTTTAGATTCTATGCATGTCAGTGGGTAAATTTTATACTTTGTGAAAAATAAAGAGACGTAAATTGTTGCCTTAAAAAAAATTGCCTCCATGATACCGTAAAGTGCTAAATCAGGAGCCAGGCTGCCTGGGCTTGAATCCTAGTTAGCTGAGTGACCTGGGACAAGTTATTTAGCATCTCTGTGCTCAGCTCCCTCTTCTAGAAAATGGGAGTGAGACTAACATTTTTCTCAGAGCATTGTTATGATGATTAAATGAGTTAATACAGGTAAACTATTTGGAATAGTGATAAGGAAATAGTAAATACTTAACTGTTGTTTTTATTTAAGTGGGCCTCATAAAGACCTATGACACAGATGCTGAACAAAAATCTTTACAAATAATCATAAAATACCATTTCCATCTAATAACTTACCAATTTTAAAAAGATTGAAAGCATCTAGTGCTGGTGGAGAAGTGGGCATTACTGATAGGGATGAAATTGGTACAGGCTTTGAGTAACAATATGAATGAAATACATCATCACAGGGCTTGGGATTGCATGTATAGGTATGCATCATTCTGGAATGATCATAGCAACAGACTGGATCTTCTTTCAGTGCCTTCCTAAAGAGCATGGGGACATGTAGATTGCTTGCATGTTACACACAGGTCATGAGGAACCAGGACTACTGTTTCCTGCTCACCTCTGCAGCTACTTCCTACCATTACATCAGGGCCATTACACCTGCACCAGGTTGGAGCTGATGCTGAGCTCAGCCACAAACATGCTCATTGGTCTCTAGTTCCTCATTCCTCTTTGTATACTTCAACAGAACCACCTCCCTTCCTCAAGCTACAGGTAGGTCACTGAGGGTGTGGACACAATGAAGATCTTTGCAATCACTTCACTGATCTACTCCAATCCTCCTTATAACACTCTCCAAGACTGTTTTTCTGCAAATTCAAGAATGTCAGTTGGAGGCTAAAGCTAAGACATTTTGTTCTGCGTGGCAGGCACCTACCTCTTGTTCCCTGGGCAGGAAGCCTCAGCTTTGGAGATGGATGACTAAAAGGGACTTGAAGAAATGAAAATACATTACTTTAATATCTCACCAGTAGTATTCCCCTTGAAACATGAAGGGGAAAAATACCAAGCATACTTTTTGTTCATTGTTATTTTAAACTCCAGACAGACTTGGAAAACTTTATAAAGACCTTTCTCTGCAGCTCCTGGACCTGGGCAGTGGTTTCTTAAATTATGTTAATGAGGCACAGGCTCAGTTAGCTTTGTTTATAAAATCTTGTGCATATGAATAAGCCATATTGTTGTATCTTCTGAAAATAAGATTCCAAATACTTTCAAGGGTCTTTTTAGCAAAATTTTTGTTTTTATAATGGTGGATTGAAAAACGCATCTTTTTTGTTTTCCTTTTATGCTGTTATTGTAATTCCTACACTGAATGGGAAGTATGCTTCAAGATACTCCCATTAATTAATAGAGAGCTTTGATCATTGGTTAAGTGATTGTGATTTATTTGCTTTTGTTCACATGTAGATATGCTGCAGTCCTTTCATTACTGGCTTTCTCCACATCAGTATTACTTCAAGATGATTTCAAACAGACGTTCTGATTAAAATGTGATGAAAGCTAATATCAAAATGGCAGAGAGCTGAGGAACTCTTCAGGTGGAATGGAAGTTCGCTTGTAAGGTAAAACACTCATGTAAGGCGAGTGGCTGTACCCTGGTATTGTTCAACTCAGCGTGAATTTTAGCTGAATAATTCTGTGCAGCTCCATTTGTTACCTAATGTAGTTATAAAAATGTATTTGCCCTTTGGTCTTCGACATTCTTCACACATCTCTTAGAGTGCTTAACATTCTTTCTGTTCCTTTTAGGGGAAAAATTTATTTTTCCTTTTCTTTACTGTTGATAATAGAATATTTTGGATGACTTTTTACTTTAAAAAATGTGTTAGAACTCCATGGTGAGAGCATATGATTTACTGCGCCAAGCTGTTTTGTTGATTTAGCTTCCAGATGAGCAAGAAAACAAAAGGCAGAAGTAAGCAGTTTCGATCAGATAGGCGATAGTATAAACCAAATGACAAATGTAACTCCTCAAAAATGTGAAATAAGGTGGTTAAGACTAAATTTAGAATTAAGTTTCACAGGGAGTAGCTGCATGTTGAACATTGTACTGAATATATAGAACATTGAGATAATCTTTGGCAGAAAAATGATGTCTCGTTGTAATCAATCCAGTGGAACAGGATACCCCTAAGTCAGCCACCTCCCTCTGTGAACACACAGGACAATCACAGAATGGCCATTATTTTTAGTCTAGCATCTATTGGCAACAGAGTAAATCATCTCTATGACTACGTGAGCATCTTTTGGCCACAGGTACTTGAAGCTATTTTTAAAATGGACTAAAAGATTCCAAAGAGCCAACTTATAGTAATCCAGCTGCCATCCGATGATGAAAAGTCTGCCTAATCTTTACTTTTACAACAATGCAAAACTTTTTCAGAAAAACTTTAAAAAGGTGTATGTAAATATTTAATGCTTGGGCAAAGCAGGTTATTAACAACAGCTAAATATTATATATGTAATATACATATATGTATATACATATGCATATATATGTATGTAATATATTTTACAGATTTTTTTAAATATAGTTGAGAATGTTAGTTCCTTACAATTGGTGATTAGACCTTGACTCGTGCCTGCCTAACAGTGAACATTGACAATTTGAAGGGCTAGATTTCAGAGTTGAAGTACAAAAGGGATCTAACGGAAAAAACATTTAAAATGTAATTCGATATACTAGAACTTTGAGAATAATTTTCTATCTCCTGTCTATGTCCTATCCATATCTATCTATCTATCTATCTATCTATCTATCTATCTATCTCCATCTGTCCATCCATTTGGATTCACCAGAGGATGAAAAGGACCATCTCCATGAGCATCTTACAGTGAGATGAGAGGACATACGCTGGCTGTGCTTGACCTCTTCTACCTCTAAACTTAATTCTGAAGCATGAATCGGAGCTGAAATGGGGCTCAAGTTTTATTCCGCCTTTTTTTTTTTTTTAAACAGAAACACAACAGTATTTATTTCCTTTCTTTTTGCTGAAGGAGAAACAGTCCCCTCTTAGGAGAGCAGTATTTTCAAAAGCTGCTTCAACTTCTTTAAAAACAAGGAAATGACTCAATTGTAAGCACTGCCTTTTCTCTTAATAAGCTGTCTACAAAAGAAAGTCAGCGCCCTGTCTCACACTGACATTTGCATTTGATGATGGTTTGTATTTTTTACCATCACAATATTTCTTTGCCTGAAAAATTATCTCAATTTTTACCAATTCCAGATCCTCCTCGCCTAAGAATGAGGTACAGTCTGTCAGTAGGTCATACTTTTTTGTGACTCTTTACATTTTCTATTCTCTTTGAAGGTTGTGGAGCAGAGGTCAGGCTTAGCTTGCCAGTCACTGGGAATTTCCTTTATTCTCACAGTATACTGTGCTGGGTGTTAATGATAACGTGGGACACCAAGGATACTTCACCTAATGGCTTTTTTCCTTCTCATTATGCTGTAGATGAAATTAACCAAGTATTAAAATTAGGCGCCTCTATCCTTAGGTAAAGATGTTTTTTCAATTCCCATCTCTAATTTTAATGTGTGTGATTAGGTAAAAAAAATAAACAATATAAAATTATGATAATGACATTATAAAATATTTTGGAAGGGTAGGGATAATAATTCAATCATTCCACTCAGGGGACCAGAGGTGATTAGTAAGGATGGTCTGTAGGCAAGGAGAGAGAAACACATGGGAACATCATCAATAAAGAAACAACAAAAACCACAAAACATATAGTAGGGAAAAGGGTAAATGTGAGAGAATCTTTACGAAAATGAGAAACGGATAGACAGGCTCAAATTTTCAAGTGGATACTTTTCAAAAGATACTTGATGAGCATTTAGAATTCAGGCATAAAAATGCCTGATAGAATAAGAATTATGCCAATTTTGAGTTAAATTTTAAAATGTGAGCTGCAAAGTTTAATTACATAAATCTCAAAGAGGTTTTTTTTAAATAGGATTAGGTAACTTAATATTTGCAAAATACTTAGAACAGTGTTTATCACACAAGCACTATATGAGTTCCCTTTTATTATTTGTTTTTATCTCAGGTTGGTCCTTGCACAATCCTATGAGGTAAATATTGCTATGAATCCCTTTTCATGTGTGTCTCAGGTTAAGTTACTCGCTTAGAGAAACTACATGTCCTCACTGAATATAGTCTTGGTGGGGACTGTCATTGAGGTAGCTACCCTTCTCTGCAGCTCTGGTCTCCTCAGATGCATTCTCCCTTGATTTTGAACTTTAAATGATAATGAGAACTGTTGGAATTTATCCCTGAAGAGAGTGACTTGGATCCCAGAGATACACTCTGATTTCTTAGCCTGCTCCTGAGAATTTATTTTATTTCTTGAACTACTCCGTACCTTCTGATACATTCTGTTGTTTTCATTGAGACTTTTGTTCTGCATTGCTCTCTGCTTCAGCGAGGGGGCTGGCATATGATGAAGGGAACTGACAGCGTCCTATCACAGTCAGCTCCCATGTGTCCTGAGCTGGCTCAAGAAAGGCTAACATGGTAGAATCCTTTGTCCTGGGAGAGGGAGGACTCAGATGGCCCCAGGACAAACATGGCACCTGAATTCTCCAGTATAATAAAATTATGGTAATAAAGGTGGCTTCAAATATTTTCCATCTAATTATGTGGCGTTAGCAGAGTCATGATTACTTGGGAGTCTGTAGCATTCTTGAGTGCCTATGTTTATCTAATAACTTTGTTTATTTTTATATGATTGTATGACCATTCTGTTTGTAAATATGGTTTCTATTTCCTCTTATCTTTTTTAATTTCAGAATATTATGGGGGTACAAATGTTTTGGTTATATAAATTTCTTTTGTATCATTTGAGTCAAAGTTATGAGTGTGCCCATCACCCAGATAGTGTGCACTGTATTTCCTCTTACTGATCCCAAATATTATCAATTTCTTAAAAGAAGGGACCATGTCCTTTTCTATGCATCGTTATCTGCCATATCTAGCTTCTCTAGGTTTTCCAAAATAATTTCTGACTATTCCCCACGAGGTTCAATTGTCCTTGTTTCCCTGAACATTCGCTACTCTGTTCCCCTCTGCAGGTGTTTGCTCATGCTGTTTCTCCCACTTGAAATGCTCTTCCTCTTCCACTTCATCCTTTAAAATCCTACACTGTCTTCAAACTTTGAGTGGCCTTCCTTCCTCATATGTAAATCCATGTTGATTTCTCTCTGAATTCCTATTGCACTTACAAGCAGTGCCTCACAGTTTAGTAATTATTTTATGTGTGAGTGTTTAGACTTTTACCTGAATGGTAAGATTCAGATAAAAAGTGATCAGTTATTTTTTCCCGAATATTTTATTATCAAAAGTGGTAAACATACAGAAAAGTTAAAGGAATTTCACAGTGTAAACAGTCATATATCCACCTACAGCCTACAATTAATATTTTGCTATGTTTGCTCTAATATATATACATATGTATATATATATATATATATATATATATATATATATATATATATATATATATATATATAACTCTAGCCAAACCTCTATCTATCAATTATTTCAACTTTTTTTTGTGGTGACTTGAAAAAAAAA
>CAUYRT010098666.1:0-19708 GCA_963574885.1 Lepilemur ruficaudatus
TGTTCACAATGGAATATTACTCAATTTTAAGAAATGACAGTGAGTTAGCACCTCTTATATTATCCTGGATTAAGCTTGAGCCCATTATTCGAAGTGAGGTGACACAAGACCCGAAGAATGGGCCCCACTGGTACTCGCCATCAAACTGGTATTGACTGATTAACACTATGGTGCTCAAATGGTGGGAGCGATCACTAGGGAATTGGGGGGTTGGGGGGTAAGCCCACGTCTGAGCGATGTGGTGGGCACTGTGGAGGGTTGGGATATGCTTGAAAAGTAGTTGGGGAGCGGAATGAGGGGTCTCAATAGGGGAAAGGAATTCCTCTAAAACTGATTTATGTGATTAACTGTACACCTCGGTAAATTCACTGAAAATCATTTAATTGTACGCTTAAAATGGAGTAAACGCATGATATGTAAAGTATACTTCAGTAAAGAAAAAAAATTTCAATCTTTTGTGGATTGAAAAATACCCATAAAGTATGTATATTTGTAAAATACAATAAAAATGTAAAATACAATACAATAAAATACAATAAAAATTTGTAAAATACAATATTGTAAAAATTTTGTAAAATACAATAAAAATCATCACTGGAAAAATGAAATTGAAAACCCAAAGATATATATAAGGCAAGCTTAAATTTTTAAAATGATTATAATCCACAGATATAATCAGTTTTTCAACTGCTGTACTAATTTCTAAATGTTTTCTCTCAGTTTTAGTAATCATCCTATCACAGACTGTCTAGAAACAGTTCATAGACCAGCACTGGTCCATGGACCATTCTTTGAGTAGCACTAGTCTAGAGCTTGTTTTGTTTCTGCTACAGCCATGACTAATCCTCCTCATGGCCTAAGTCCTGAGGAAATCCTGGCATCTAGAACATATAACTGATATGTATTAATGCACTCTATCCAAATCCTAGACTTTTATGAATATTAATTAAAATATATCTTTGAAAATAAAATTCAAAATATGCATGGTCATGTTAGGTACTTTTGTTCTCTCTCTTTGTTTTAAGTATTGTCTATATGGATAACTTCACATAATTAGAGATAGTTGATAATTATTATTTCACTTCTGTGCACAGGAATACACACAACATTTGGCACAGACTAGAGAAGATGGCTCATTTAAGAGTCAACCATCTGGAGTGTTGAACAATTGTGTTCTACAGACTTCAGTTCTTTCCAGTGACTTTGGGAGGGTTGACTGTCCTCTGGGAAGTACAACTGTTTCTCTCAGGGTCAGCAAACCTCCCTGTAAAAGGCCAGATAGTAAATAGTTTAGGTTTTGCTGCCCAAATACAGTCTCTGTTACATATTGTTTCATTTTGCTTTTTTTTTTACAACTCTTTAAAAATGTGAAAACAATTTTTACTTTGGGAACTGTACCAAAAAAGAAAAAAAAGAAAGAAAGAAAGAAAAAAGGCTGTGGGGTTGGATTTGGCTCGCAAGCCATAGTTTACCAAACCCTGATTTACTTCCTGCTAAAATTGGAAACCTGGCTCTTTTGATTCAATATTATTGATACTGGCTAACTATTGCCATTAAAAAATTATCCCAAAATGTAGCAGCTTAAAACAACATTTATTATCTTACAGTTCTATAAGCCAGAAATCCAGGTGCAGGTTCTAGGTCTCTCTAGTTCTAGGTTGCTCAAGAGATTCAGTTGAGCTGACAGTTTCGGCTGCTGTCCCATCTGGAGTTTTGACTGGTGGGGAGGATCCAGTTCCAAGAACACTCACGTAGTTTTTGGTAGACTTTGGTATTCTGTCATGTGGACTTCCCATGTGCCTGCCTCATGATGTAGCAGTTGATTTCCTCCGAATGAGTGACCTGAGAGAGTGATAGAAATTGAGCAAGACGGAAACCAGAGTGTTTTAATCACCTAATCTCAGAAGCAAGATCCCATCACTTCTGTTGTAGAAACTAAAGAATCAGTTCAGCACATAGGAAGGGAAGAGATTTTGCAAGGGCTTGAATATCAGAAGGCAGTTGTCATCATGGGTCATCTTGGAGTTTGCTTTGCCTATTTCAGCATCCAAGCAAGTCTCTTTTCATCAGTTCCAACAGAATCTGCATCTTTCAGTTACAGTCTTATAATACGCTCTGTTTCCTACTATAGAGTTATTGTACTGTTACTGCACTTAGCACCATGACATCATATAAAGATAAATTTGAAAAGCACATGAGAAGTTTTTATTTTTGGATAGCCAAGTTTTATGCAAAAAAAGCTTTCTAAATAAAAAAAAGTGTGAGAAATTATGTTTCTATGCAGAAGGCTTCAGAGATGTTCATCGAAGCGGCAGTAACACTGACTGAGAAGTAAGACTTTGGAATAGTTTTAAGATCAACATTTATTACTAGATCCCTTGAATAGTTTTTTATGTTTTCCTTGTATAATCTAATTTAATCCTCACAACCACCATTTGAGATAGTTAAATTTGATCCATACTTATAGAAGGAGAAATTGAGGCAGGCAGAGGTTAGGAAATTTAGTCTAAATTACACAGATAATAAATGATGAAGCCAGGACTCAGAAATGGGTATTCTAACCCCAGAGCTCTCCCTCTCTTTGAGATACAAACACAGTCACGTGATCTAAATGTGAATTGACATTTGGAAATAGTCCTTATAATAAGTCAATACACTCACCAGTTAGAATATCACATTAGGGCCTTTTCTGAAAAATAATTTAAGGTAGACACTGACCTCAGTGACATAGGAAATAAATCAAAATAATCACCACTTTAATATTATTGGTTTTCTACTTAATATCATGGAGAGAAAAAAGTCAATGAAAATTTATTTCTCCTTCTTCAAAGGTGTTTTTCTGGGAAGGTGCCCACTTTTTCTGATTCTGAATCTATAACCCTTATATAGATCAGACCCTTATTGACTGTTGTGGGTCCCAAGAGGATTCTCTCTGTATAAAGCAAGAAGGATTCCAGTAGCTAATGTGTCTGAAAATGCACAATCTCATTTTCCAAGTTGATAAACAGTTTATGGAACTATGTCATCGCATGAGTTCTTAATATTACTGGATGGTATTACTGATGATGAAACTGACATCAAAAAATAATTATTCTAGGATAAGCACAGATTTTTAAGCCATTAAAACAGATTTAGAAAACATATTCTTAAAGTTTACTATAATTCCAAAGACCTTTTTGACTACAAAATTCTTATTCTTTGATCAAACTGATTTTCATTTAAGAAAATAATACATGTAAACTTCTGTTTGCCTAAGTAACAAGGCTCTTTTACATTGTTGTGACAAGGATAGTAGTGGTTATTGTTTATTTTTTATTGAAATTTAGGCAAAATCATCAGAGATCACAGTCAGAAAAAATCTGAAGACAAAAAGCATTAGGACAGTGAGATCAAAAGCATTCAGGAGACCCTGTTGGTGCCAGAGTCAATCCCAGTGGCGGCAGCATCTTTGTGTGTAAAAGATGCAGAGGCATCCCAAATGGAGTAATGAAATACATTATTTCGTTTGGCTTACATATACTGGCATCTGACATACAGTTGACATTTCATGAGTATTTTTTAAATGAAAGACTAAATAAATAATACGACAAAAGTGTAGGTGGGGAGTGACTATGTGAATAGTATGTATTAGATCATGACTTTAAGAATAAATTCCAGGCTAAATACCAATCTCTTATTTTGGGCTTTTTGACTCCATAATATAAGAAAAGATGATTCAGGACTCAGGAGGCCTAGATTTGACCTATACCTGGGCAAATTTTATTTAAGCTCTTTCAATCCCAATTTTCTCGTCTGTAACCTGAAGATAATATCCACAATCCAAGCTACTGGGAGAATTAAAGGAGAGAGTATACGGCACACTATAGTCACTCAGTTCAGTCAGTTTCTTCTTCTGAAATTATGTTATAGTAAAGAGCTTTATATTTTTTTCTATAAATCATGGAGAACCTCTGTTATCTTGACCCAGCGTGGTACCTTTCATGGTACACCTAGGATCACTATAGGATTTTCTTCTGCTTCTGACATATTGCTCAGAAATTCAGGCAAAAATGGCCTAAAATTCCTGAACTCCCAGGAATGAGTAAAGTAAGATCACACCCAGGACCTCAAGAGTCACATCACCACAGAGAAGAAGCCTCCACCTCACAGTGAGGTGGGTTAACCTCATGGGTTAGTGCTCAGATGTGGTGGAAATATAGATGCCACACAGGGAGAAAGAAAAGAGGAGCTCAACTTGCCACATAGGGCATTCAGTTTTGCTGGAACTTCCCTGCCTGATGGGATCAGGTACGTTCAGCCAGTCCAATTCTGTCTTTTTTTTCTTGCCTACCCAGAATCAAAGCCAAAGAAAGGACATTAACTCACACTCCAGCTCTCCCAGTTACAGCTAAAGTAGTGGAGGCCCACCTAGGAAAATACTCAGAATCATAAAATTAAGATGAAAACTCGGGCTTTCCACTTTCTCCAAATTGCCTCTTTTCAAATTTGAATGTCTGACTTCCTGTTCTAATTAAATTAATTGCATGATAAATTCAGCAGTTTGGTTTCACTGTTATATAACTGTAGTTTGACAGCTATCTATTTCTCAGGTACCAAAAGAAGTGTGCAGTAAATCATGGAGGTACCTGTAAGAAAATGCAAATGCAATAGTCCTGTTTGGACAGGACAGTTATGGGCACTCCTTAACTGCTAGCTGAGAACACTATCCACTCAGGCCCATTCTGTGCATCAACTTCTTGCCACAGATCTTTTATTTCTTTGCTAATGGCTTTTGCACAGTAAGAAGTACATTCATCAATAATGCACATTTTTCAAGCATAGTAAAAATGTTTGTGAAAGCCTATTAATGCAAGAGCAAAATGCCCACATTGCAAACACTAACCCCCATTTATTTAAACATTTTTTTCTTTAAAAATACTTAAATCTAAGTCTGCATTTAAAAAATCCAATAGAAAAAGATCAGTGGAAAGACTAGCAAAAGTGCACCCATTTGAGAGCCTTAAGAGTTCAGGAATTTGTCCAGTAGATAATATTGGTTTCTTTGATTTTAAAAATCACACAGCTAATTTCCTTTAGAATTGATATGAAGGATGATAGAAATACTTATGAGCTAAGATCCAGCACAAAAAGTTTTCAAAAAAGAGTACATTTTTACTGTGAAGTTGTAAAACCCCAGAAAAGTGGAGTGTATAATGGGAAAAGTGACAGAATCTTAACACCATAGTGAGGATGATACCATTATAATGAGAGAAACTATTGCTTGGAACCAGAACAGCTATATTCTTCTCTCAGCTTCCACAGTCCCCACACCCCTGGAGTACCATTCAAGACAGTGATGAACTGTGGTCTCAATTCCCTTATTAGCTGTAAGACCTAAAAATTATATGTGCAATTAAAAGGCAAAATGCTGATATTACTCATAGGAAGCCCTTTGTACATTAGAAAGGTACAAAAGTCTGCTGACACTTTGCAACAGAGATAGTCAGCAGGGCAGAAGATTAATAGAGCCTCATAAATTTGCAGGGTGAATACAGTAGATGGGGCAGAATAAGCATGTTGTGTTAGAGATAAATAAAGGGCATGGTCAGCTTGACGAAACATTTAACAAGGAACACAACCAGTCCTTTTACGCAGTTTGCTTGGCCGGCATTCGTCCATTTTATATAACTACATATAATTACCCCAGAGCAGTTGCCGCTCACGTCACAAAGGCCTCCAGCATGACCCAGAGAAGGAGCATTAGGAAAGCCACCAATTCTAATGGGTTACGCATTGTGTCACGCTGCCCTGTCTGGTTACTTTTTTCAATCAAAGGCTTTGATGGCAAAGGTGGCATCTCATTCCAGGCCAGGGTTCTCCTGGGATTAACGTTCTGCAGTCTCATTTCTTTGTGTTTGGATCACTTGAGTGACAGCAAGGAAGCATGCTAAAATTCCAAAGAAAACAGTACAGGAAATATCTTGTTAAGTTACTTACCATTATTATTTCTGGGATTTCTGGTACAGAAACTAGTTTCATTTTTTAAAAAATAAACATGTCTAATGAGTTAATTAAATGAGCTCCATCCATTGTTTTTTGTGATTGCCAGCTTAGGAAATGCTATTTGTTTTCCTATGATATGTTGATTAGATTTGAGGGAATCTCAAAGGATTTCTAATTTACTTTCTCTTTGAAATGATTCCCAAGGGAAGAAGCTTATTTTAATGTCTATGTGTGAAAACTGATATGAAAATTCCTCTTGGGAATAACCTGTCTTGCAAGGAATTTACTGTTTCTTGGTTTCAATAGAGCTTGTCTCCTAAATTGCAGATTGTGCATTCACTAAACAAAAGCCTAAACCCTGACTATATGCCCTGTTCACAAAACCTCTGGAAAAGTCCATTGCTATGCTGAACATGAAGTAGCCAGAAGAGAAAATTCAGCTTCTAAGTAGCTAGATGAGTCAGAGGACAATGGTCATGTGGGATTACAACTGCCAAGAGTAGTCCAAGATTTTCCTATACGGCAATATGGTACCTAAGGCCAGGAGATTACCAGGGATAATAGTATTCTGATACAGAATACTATTTAAGTTGTAGGGAAGTTGGTCTCTTACTCAACCACTCATTCATTTGTGTTCCAGTCCCTATTTTGGAAAAGAAGTTCAGCTAAAGGTTAACAAATATTGTAGAGCTTTCCAAAATTTGGTAGTATTAGGACTAGTCAAGAAGCTTGTTAACTATTCAGGCATTTGGAAAATTTAGGGTTGTTCTAACTCCTTTTTTTCCCTCTGATAGAACTGGTATATCTAGAGATATGATGGTCCTCCCTGGGGTCAACTTGCTTGACATTTGAGTTTCATAAGCCCCAATGTACCATAAACTCCTGGTATGCTAAGTAACAGGTTCTTTTCCTTCTCTCTGAAGGACATTATGGATCTTTATCTTGGAAAGTAGAGCACTGTCCATTCAAAGAGAAGCCCTCCATATGTGCCCTGGGGCAGTGATTTGTAGGAACTCGGTCGTCCTTCTAAATTTAGGAGCTGTAGTGAAGCCCTAGCAAGAGTTTGGTAACTTAAGAATAAAAGTGAGGAGACTGAAAGACTAAGGAAGAAATGGAATATGGCATGAAAATATATCTACTTTTTAAGGCTTACTTTTGCTAAGATGATAGTTTTTATTATGTGATCTCTCAACAAGATACTTTAAAGAAAGGATGAGTTTAGATACGAAATTCCAATGGCACATTTATTTAGCCCCGCTATTTATTTTATAGTGCAGCAGATGAACCTTCCAGAACCTCCTCTATAGTGACAAAGAATTATAGCCACACAAAACTCCCTGCTTATAGATTGCTCCTTATACATACTCATAAGCATCCCAACCACCTACCTACGGGGTTGTTTTTCATGACATGATTTTCTCTACTGCAATGGTCTAATAAAGTAGCAATCACCTGCTTTGTTTGTACTTGATATTCTGTCTCCTCTTTTCTCCTGGGTGTGTTGAGAATAACCTGCTAAAATGATTGGTCTTTGGGCTCTGATTTCTGTATGAGCGTATTTGGATCTAGGAAATGTTGCAAAATAGATGTCAGTGAAAACTCTTTAAGAAATCTTGAGTTGGAAATATATTATAGTGCCCTACTTAACAAGAACTCTAATAGAACTGTTACTTCCAACTTTCATGTTTTGTTATTAGTAAACAAGTCTGAATTCTTTGAAAGGCTTTTTTTCCCCCTCTTTTAAATTTATGAACTAAATAATGTACCCACACTAAGGGAATAGGCTTGCCACAGACTTATTGCAAGTGACATTAAGGAACCACAGCCATTCACATGTTTAAATAAGGCTGCTAATCAGACTGTACATTGTTCACCATGTCCTGGATCCTCTTGGCAAAAGCCTTATCTAAAAATAACATGACATTCCATTTATAGAAGTCTGGGCACTTGCTACTTTAAGATGAATGGCACTTCAACATTCAAGTCCCTTGTTAACCCTCGTAATCTGCTACAAATATAACCCTTTTGACCAAGTATTTGGAAAGAATAAAAATAAATCTCTCCTGACATTGAACCCCATAGAGATTACAAGTGTTCTCTCTCTCTCTCTCTTTGTCTCTCTCCCTCTCCCTCATGTGTGTGTATATGTATATACACACAAGCATGTACACATCCAAACTATAAACAAAACTAAAATTAATTTTAATCAATAAGTGAGGTTAGAAGTAGAAGAAAAAGTAAATAAAATTTGAAAAATTTAATTAAGAAATATAAGGAAAATGTATATTATGTACTGTACAATATGAAGCCTGGAAGACGCAGACTTTAAAACTGAAAATTAAAATTATTACATCTAACTTGTTTTTTAATCATTGATATCATAAAAGGTGAGTTTCATTGGTTACTATTAGAACCAAATAATAGAATTTTGATCTTGGAGTTGACTTTATATAAAGTTAGTTATCTTTCTATCCATTATTGGGACACCTTTTAAAAAATTCCACAAAAATAGGCTATCTTGCTTTTGATTGGACTCTCCAGTGATAGGGAATTCACTATTTTACAAAGCAGCCCTTCACATTATTAGCAAGCTCTGCCACAAATTCTTTGCTTAGACCATAGAGTTCTCTCACCAAATTACTGCACTTAGACAGATTATTGTGTGAAATTGTAAAAGCTGCCCCTTTAGATTGAGAGCAAAGGCTCAAATGATTAGGCACATGAAGGAATGATTCTTCTAAAGAGAAGGGCTTGTGAACCATCATGTTTGCAGGATTTGGATGTTTAATGGTGTCTCGAATTCATCTTGTCCTTAACAGCATCCTTAACAAGAAAATGAAACTCCATTTTCTTCAACTCTTGAGGCTTCCTCGTTGAATATCTCCTCATTCTTCTAGCCCTTTGCACTTTGTTAGCACTACTTTAGTAGCAGACATCTAACTTGGTATTATGATTATTTATAAAAAAATGTTTCCTTCAATATGATTCCTTACAGACAAGAATTGCAGTTTGTTCACTACAGTATCTAACATGTTTATACATTCATTTAACAACAAATTATTGAGCACACCACCAGGCTCTGAGGGCATATAGAAAAATAGATCCTGCTCTCAACAAATTTACTTTCTAAGGTGGAAATAACCAAGTAAATTGATTATTACAATACAATGTGCTAAGGACTGTGATACTGCGATATACAGGATTCAGTAGGAATGCAGATAAATGCTTATCTAAACCTAAATCTAAATCAAATTTCAGGGAGCATTTTTTTGAAAATGAACAAGACTAGATTACATTTATTTCAGAATCCTTTTAATATGATCTATTAATATCTCAGAGTGAGTTTTCTTCAGCATGCAGTCAGGAGATGAAGGGCTAGAAAAGTAGGCAGAGTCCTAGAAATTAGGCATTTTGTATGCTTCAAATTTATCCCTAATATGTCAAATATTATTAAATGATTTTATGCAAGGAAATAATAAAGTAACTTTTGTACATTGAAAAACAATATTTTGAGATCTATGCTGAGAGTTGGTATCATCCAGAAAAGAAGTGAGGAGGCCCTGAATTAAGGTGCCAACAGTGGGAATGGCTATGGGGGAAAGATTTGAGAAATATATAGAAGGAAGCCATAGACCTCGGTAACTGATTGAACATGTACAGGTAGCTGGTGAGAGGGAGGCCATTCTAACTCTCGTTTGAGAGGCTGGGAGGATCCCGAGATGGGGTGAGCTGGAGGAGAGGCATGTTTGTGGGAGATGAGTTGGCAAGTTCAGGTTTGGGCCTGTTGAGTCTAAGGTACCTACCTATATGACACTTAGGTAGAGAGGCCAAGCAAGCAGTTGGATAAACATGCTTAACAGAATGGCTCAGGTTATGGGAATGGACGTGGGAGTCCGAAGTGGCTAATGAAGCCATGGGTTTGGATGAAGTCACCAAGAGCAAAGCGTTCAGAAAAGAAAGGGCATAGGACTGAGAACAAAGTCCCAGGGAACTAAGATTTAAGCAGCAAGTAGAGAAAGAATGGCTTAATGTTGAACACCAAAGAGAGAGGAGTAAAACTGGGAAATAACAACATCATTGAAGTTTTAATGGTGGGGCAAGCTTAGGATTTTCTGCCTGTTTTCCACAGAACTCTTTTCAAAGTGATCATCCGTCATGGCTCACTGTGGATGGAATCAGTCCCAGGAGTTTCATCATCTACATACACAGGTGACTATGTTCTAGGCCATGTGGTCTTTCATCCAAGGGCAGCCAATTTGGAGGCTGGTCTAGTTTCTGAGAGGAAGTCTGGTGTGAGACTCTTGCTCAAATGAGTCAGCAACGACCAAGTAGATCAGTAGGGCTCTTTTTACCAGAAAACTGGAGTTATGCAGACAGAGGCAGCTGCAGGTAGTGTTATGGGTTTAATTGTGTCCCACCTAAATCCATATGTTGAAGTCCTAATCCCCAGCACCTCAGAACGTGCCCTTATTTGGAAAGAAGGCATTGTAATTGCAATTAGTTAAGTTAGGAAGAAGTCACACTGAAGTAGGGTCTTTAATCCAATGAGACCACTGGTGGCCTCATAAAAAGGGGAAATTTGAACACAGACACTCACACAGAGGAATACCATATTAAGATGAAGGCAGACATAAGGGTAATGCTTCTACAAGCCAAGGAATGCAAAGATTGCATCAAACCAGAGGACTCCAGGAAGAGACATGGAACAGACTCTGCCTCATAGCTCTCGGGAGGAATCAATCCTGCTGACACTTTGATCTTGGACTTATAGCCTCCAGAACAGTGAGACAATAAATTTCTGTTTAAACAATGCAGTGTTTATGGCATTTTGTTATGGCAGCCCTAGCAAACTTATACAGGTGTAGATGCTGACAAACATATAAAGAGAAATCAGGGGCCAAGAGGTAACAAAAACATGTGCAAGCAGAAGTCATGAGAAAGAAAAGGTGGTGAGGTGGTTGCTTGGCAACAAAAGGGGCTGCAAAGGCAGAACTGAGTTTCTGCTGTGGTGGAACATCAGTGTAGGAGTCAATGGATTTCAGCTGCTGAAGGTGGGAAGAGATGACCTAATAAATTAGGGGTGAGTTAAATCCTGAATCTCATTGTGGTCCCTAAATTGTGTTTTAATCTTTGAGGCTCTATAATGTACTGCTTTTCCTGTTCTTGTTAAAAGACTTTATGATTTACTTTTTAACTGTGAGGTCTTGTTACACAATTAAGAGTCCTGTCTTCCTCATGTCTGGGTATATCCTCTTTATGACCACCTATATTGGATACTTCTTGCTGTGTAACAAATTACCCCCAAACTTAATGACTTAAAACAATAAACACTTATTACCTCATAGTTTCTGTGGGTTAGGAATCTGGGTACAGCATAGCTGGGTGCATTTGCCTCAAGTTCTCATGAGGCTACAATCCAGGTATTGGTCAGGGCTGTGTCTCATCTTAAGGCTCAAGTGGGGAAAGACCTAATTCCAAGGTCATTCATATTATTGTTGGCAGAATTTAGTTCCTTCAAGGCTGTTACACTGAGAGCCCCAGTCTTCCTATGGCTATTGGCCAGAGGGCTCCATCAATTCTTTGTCAAATCGACCTTTCCATAGAGCAGCTCCTATGACGGGCTGGTTTCCTCAGAGCAGCAAGAGAGCAAGAGAATATGGGAAGATGGAAGTCACTGTCTTTTTGTAACCTAATTTCAAAAGTAATATCCCATCAATTTGGACATGTTCTGTTGATTCAAAACAAATCATTAGGTCCAGGTCACCCTCACGGGTGTAGCACATAAGGGCGCAGATACCAGGAGGGGGAATCACCAGGAGCCAGTTCAGAAGTTGCCCATGACATCTCCCATGACTAGGAGGAAAAGGAGGAAGGTAATCTCATTGCAAACCAAGGAGTCCAACTAATAGAAAACACAGGCCAGGAGAAGTTTCCTGCTAAATGCTTCAGAGAAGTCAAGTAAGAAAAGTCCAAAAAGCAATCACTGAATTTGGCAACATCAACATTATTGGTGGCCAGTGAAGGACAGTGAAGGTGACTAGTTCAGAAAAGAAAAGAGTAGGGAAACAAGATGATGGTGGGATGAAAATGACCAGGAGTGGGAAGGTAGATATAGTGACTGTCATTTATGTTCAAGATGGTTGGTGTATTCTTCTTCTATTGCTGCTGTAAGAAACCATCATAAATTTAGGGGCTTAAAACAGCACAAATTTACTATCTTATAGTTTGAGAGACCAGAAATCTTAAAAACACAGTGTTGAAAGGGCTAAGTTACTTTTGGAAGCTCTAGGGAACAATCCCTTTCCTTGCCTTTTCCAACTTTTAGAGGCTACCTACATCCCTTAGTTAGTAGTCCCTTTCTCCAGCTTCAAGGCTGTTGCACTGAGAGCCCCAATCTCCCTATGGCTGTTGGCCAAAGGGCTCCAACAATCCAGAAGCCCTGCATCTTCACTGTATTTCTCTTTGACCTGTGCTTCCAACATCGCATCTCTTTCTCTGACTCTAATCTTCCTGCCTTTTAATAAAGACCATTGTATTAGAATGGGACCATGTGGATAATCCAGAATAACCTATCTCAAGTTCCTTAAATTAATCACATAGCAAAGTTCCTTTTGACAGGTAAAGTAACATATTCATGGTTTCTGGGAATAAGGACATAGATATCTTGGGGGGCTAGTTTTCTGTCTACCACAGTTAACTAGAGTAGGAAGAAAAAGGATAATATCTGAAAGCTCAGAGTTCAGGAAAAGTATTCTGTAAGCTGCATAAATTTGTCCATTTTATCATATAATAGGCTCTGTGGACACAGGTGCACAATTCAATCTCTCTTGTTGATTAGCTTGGTACTAGTAAGGGTCCTATAAATGTTCAATGGAACTGGATAATGTCTAATTTGCTTAACTTTTTCAAATACTCTGAATAATATGTGTAAAATTGTGTAATGATGTTTGATGGTTGATTGTGAGATCAGACTTCCCAAATGAGTATTTGTTCTCCTTTCTGTACAGCTGAATAACTGACTTTTGATATTTTGCTTAAATAATAGAAATCTATGCTTTTAAATCAATGCATGGATAGTCAGTTGCAATATTCAGTTCACATGACTGCAGATAGCAGAGCATTGATAGAAAATGGATATTTTATTTATATAATGTTAAATCTGGAGGTTGGTAAGCAGTAAAACTGTCTTTGGATATTATTACCTATTTATAAAATATGCCATTTTCATTTTAGGCTTACTGGGCCTATTCTTCTACTGTAGTAAAATGAATACTATCTACTCTAAAAATGAAACTCATGTTCATGAGATAAATTGAAATATTTAATAGAAACATGCAAACACAGTGGACTGCCATTACCATATAACGAATAACATCATGGATAAAAAATAGTCAAAGAAGTGAATTCTACAGGAACTAAAACATTATCTTATTAAAATCAAGTGTGTTGATTAATAAGAATTTTTTAAAAAAAATGTTTAAGTACCTGATGATTAATGACAAACCTTTTGCCTATGCAGCAACTGAGTAATTTCAAAAAGGTTCATAAGACACCAAAGAAAACAGAGAGAGTATATGTTGACCATTCATAGGGTAAATGTAAGTAGATGTCACCTCTCTTCTTATTAAGGAAATTTTAAGTTAATTATGTAGGCCAAGGAGACTAACATAAATAATTACAGATATATCTGGTAATTATAAAAGAATTCACCATAAGGCTGAAGAATGGCTAAGGGAAAGGACAGAACACATTTCAACTGCATTAAGGAGGCTAGAAGAATTTCCTAACTGATATTCTTCTAAGGACAGAAATTAAATACTCCCCTCCTGTGCTTTTCTTCACCCAAATTTTTAAATGAAAATTTTCAAACATAATATTGAAAGAATTGTTATTATTACTATACTTGCTTTATCTATCCATCTACCTGTCTACCAATGCTCCAAAGCTTTAAGGAAAATGTGTGATTTCACTCTGGAGATGATCAAATTGGTAGTACAGTATGCCTTAGATCATGGGAAGAGAGAGCAGTGAGGGGCGTAGAAGGGTCGCATTTGCCTCCCCTGCACTGAGTGATGGCCACTGATACTGATGTTTCTGGGTTGGGGGAGCAAAGCCATGAAAATGGCTGCTGGCCTGCGTGATGTTTTAGTGTCTCTACTAATACTCTAATTTCATGCAAATATTCAATTGTCTTTTGCTCCTGGCCTCCCTAACTCCTATCTTCTTTTCTAATCAGTACACCTATGTTATCAAGTCAAGAAAAGGCCAACTTCATTTGCGCCTTTACTCTCTTTTTGCTTTTGCCTGGGAAAACTATTTTCTTCTCCTCCTATATTAATTTGACCTCCTTCTTTAACACTATGCTCAGAAACCTCCTCTCTTTGAGGCCTTTCCTGACTATGTGTTCTTGTTGTTCTGCTGTGTCTCGGAATTTCCTTTGTGTGTGTGTGTACATTTTAAGTCCAGAGTTTATACAATAAAGTGGAGCACTTCATTTTATAAAGTCTTACCTAGTTCAACATTTTATTTGTGAGATGATATTTAAATACCCTACCTCCCCGACCCTGGATCACTGTAAACCTTTAGTCAGAGCTTGTCTGATTGATAGGTGGAATTACATTTACACAAGTCCAGGAACTCATGGTGGACAAAGAGTTGTCATTGGGAGATAGATCAACCCTATATCCCTTAACTCCATGTCACAATCTTTCACCATGAGTTTAGATTTTCTATACTAGGAGGTAGTTTAGGGAAAGAAAACTACAAATCAGATTATTGCTATCCTACCCATTTATAAGGGTTTATTCTGATGGAGAGCATAACTGTGTCAGTTGTTTACCAGTTTGTTCTCAGATTCATTTCTCTACCTTTGCTGTTCTGCCCTGCATTTTAGAAGACTAATCCTGAAAATTACATTTCCCAGCATCCCATGCCCCTGGCTTCCTGCTAGATGTGGCCAGTGGGAGGCACTGGTGGGAGACTGGAGGGTGGGAGAAAGGGAAAATGCCTCCCTGGCTCTGCCCACTCTTATTTGAGTAGCACCTCTGACAGAGGCTGTGTCTCCCCCGTGGCTTCACTTCTTGTCAAAAACCATTTCTTTCTATGGTTTCGGCTTCAGCTGAACAGCTTCCATCTTGTTTCAAACTCCCACCACAATGGATGGTCTCTGAGATCTGGTCATACCTTCTCATCCCCATATCTTTTCAGCCTCTGTGACTGTGGCAGCTTTTTGCTGTTGATAATCTCTGGGTTGCCTCACAATCTTCTGTTTGGTCTTTTAGTTCTTCCAACACCTCTATATCTAATTCCACATATCAAATTTCCTCTGTTGAATTACCTAACACAGGGTCTGTTTTCCTGACTGAACTGTGACTGGAACAATATCAGGGTCTCATATCTCTTCTTCCCCAGGAAGACACTGGTGTGTCTATGAGAGATATACAAAGCTGTTTAAAAGGAAAAGGAACTTAAGATGTTGTGCTGGATAGAAGGGAATATTTACATGTCCTTAATCAATGTCCGTATGCTGAATTTAGAATGTGTCCAATATTTTCACCTGAAATTTTTTTTTTTTGATCACATCATTCATCTAAGGCTCTTCCAACTGTGAAACAGATGTGGTTTTCTCACTTTTGTTTTGAATGTATTTCTGCATCTTGTATAATGATGTGATGTTTACCGTAACATAGTTGACACAAAAACCAGATGCCCACCACCACCAAAAAATAGTTTTTTCTGTTCTTCCTTCGCTCTAAAGCACAGTTAACAGTAAATAAGCTCACTCAGGGAAACAGAAACTCTAAGTGAAAGGATCTATGGACAGGAAGAGAAAGGGAGAAATAAAAGGACTGAGTCCAGAGACTGGGCTAATACAAGACATGATAATCAGACAAACTCTCCCCAGTATCTCCTCCTTGGCTTCGTTTGGAAATTCTATATTTTCTCAGTCACAGATCCTGCATGTGGGCTTTCAGCAGTTGGCAGCTCTCCAATTTAGCACTTCATTTCACACAACAGCTCTAATTTTCAAATATTGACTTGAGAACTTAGTCTCCCTGGTGCCAGCTCAATTCCTAAACATTATTGCATTTAAAGCTTTGATTATTAGGATGTACTATTAGGGGGTTCCAGTTATCAGACTAAATTCATCTTTATGGAATTTATTTTATTGCAGTTTACCAAAGGTACCACACTTGTATGTAGCCTCACATGAAGGATGCCAAATCTGTTTTTAAATATACACTTATGCAAAAATGTAAAATGTAAAATGTACTTGAACTATATATGTTATTTATTAAGAATGATGAATGTTATGTAATTGGACACATTGTAAATAAAAGTGTATGCTGCCAATTTCAAATGCAAAATAGTCTGCTTTTAGTATTTTAGAGGCAGAGCGTTTTCATTAGCCTGACATCAGAAGGCATACTCTGCATTTGATCAGGGCTCTTGGGTGAGGTGTAGTACATGGCAAAAGGAAAATAATATTAATATTTATAAGTTGGTAATTGTTTTTCATAAGAAGGAATACTATATTACCACTTTCCTTAAATGTGAAAAAAACTGATAATTACCACGGAGAACAGTACGCTTAATAAAATGTTTAAAACCCAGTGATAGAAGTAAGTATTGGAATTTACACCCTAGAATCAAGAAAATAAAGGGGAATTTATCGTGAAATAGGTTATATAGAACGAAATTCAACTTAATGACTATTGTTTCTTATTTCTTTCCCATTTTATTTTTATGTAATCCTGAGAATAAATTGTTGAGGAGATTATTTAGTGGATTTATTAATGAAGGCCATGTATGTGATGATTAAAAAATAAAGTTGGGCAAAATGGACAAGTATTGGAGAAAGACATTGAAAGCAGTTGAAACATTGCACACAAAGTCTTAAAAATACAGGACAACATATCCCCTTCAGAGGTCACAATGGATCTCTTACCACTGGAGGGGACATATCCAGGGAAGGACAGCAGAGTGTAAGGCAGGTGTGACAGGCTGGGTCCAGGAGCCAAGGATTTCTGATGCCCTGTTTAGAAGATATCCTTTTTCCATGGGCAGAGAGAGGCATGTTTTAACTGGGGGCTTGCTGGGCCAACTCGGTCACACTGGTTGTACTGAGGAAGATGGACTGAAAGGTAGAGGGTGTGGAGAAAACAACACCAATTCAGAAGCTATTGTAATAATCCAGCAAAGAAGTGATGAGCCCTGAATTATGAGAGAGACAGTAGAGACATAAGGGGTAAATGGAGGTGTGGAGAAAGTGACTTAATAAATATTTAAGAATGAAAATTGATGAATATTATTTATGTTCCTCTTAATACCCCTCCATATACAACTGGTTTTAATGCGGATCAGTAGAAGCAAAACATGGATAAATGTGTGCAGGCAACAACTGAAAATCCTTCTATCACATATTTGAGTCCCATTAGAAAATGGGTGTACGTAACACAACTGAAGGAGCTTATTTTATTATCAGAAAAGATATTAGCAATGTTTCAGTCTCATTTCCTCTACCTATTCATGAATCTGACAGATGATCATTTAGTCTTGGTTTGCTTCTTCAAGTGACTATCACCTCTTTCCATAGGGAGCCCTTCCATGATTGTATAGCCCACATTATTAGTCATTTCCCTGTTACATTAATTAGAAATTGATGCTGGTCAAATTTCCAGCCATTGGTTCTTGTTCTTTATTCTGTGATACCAAGAAAGAATATAAATTCCATTTTGTCTTGCTGTTCTTCAGAAATTCAAAGATGCTTCTAATTTCCCCATTAAATTTTCTTTGCATAGTCATCCACAGCTCCTTCATTTGTATCTTCACATTCTTCTCATTCAGGTTCTCCTTCTCCAGTGTGAATGCCCTTCTTGGAATATGGCGCTCTGAATTCCACAGCATTTTGGATGGGGTCAGATCAGAGCAGGGATGAAAATCCCCAGCCAATAAATCAGAATTCAGAAGTATATCCCAAAGTCTTACTCATTTGTTCTTCAAGTTAGCCACCAACATCCTGCCTTTCCTTTACACCCTTCTCTATATTTCTATCATATGGTCCCCACCTACTTCAAAATTTCATAGAATTATTATTAATGATAGAAGAACTTGAATTATTATTAGAAATATTTCATTTTTCTTAGCATTTAAACTATCTCAAATCTTTGGAGAATAGAAAAGAAGCATTCTCACAAAATCTTGGGTAATTCTTTGACTCCTATGAACCATAATAAATGACTCCTCATGGACCAATTAAATTAACACTGGGGCAAGGGAATTCAATTGTAGAGAGGGGGAACATTACTCAGTCCCAAAATATATGGCTCCAGAGATAGTAGCTGTCTGACTCAACAGCCTATCCACAACTAAGCAATTTGCTGTGTGATGCATACACCTCTCATTTATCATGGGTCATTCCTTCTTTCATTCTTGTTTAGCCAGCACATAGCTGATTCCCTCTGTCCTCTAAGCATTCACTCATTTTTATTGTTTTATTTTGAACTCCATCCAAGTTGTCTTTATATTTCTATCTAAATGCTCTAAACTGTTATAAAAATAGCCAGCGGGGAATATCTGATAATTTTTGATGAATATATTGTTAATATTAAACACTCCCTGATCTTCATCATGTTTAACTCTGCACATGACCTTCAAAAACTTTTAGTTCCCGCTCTCAGGGAGTTTCCATTCCAGTAGGCTAAGTACACAAATGTGCATGCTGACTTTAGATCACATCTCATGCCTTTCCTAAGCAATTCTGAAATAATTTTTTAGGCAACAATATTGACTTAGGAAGAGTGTAATGAGGAAAGTAGCAAATGAACCATGACCCACGTGAAACTGGCACAGAAAGATTTAAGTGTTGTTTAGGGCTCTTGCTGTCTAGAGGGTGTTTGTTGATCATATTTAGCAACTAAGATAGTATTGTCCAAATATGGGATGAGTTTTAAGTTCAGACACTCTTCTGGAGAAAATACTCCCTTCAAGGGACATTACAGCTACCCTCCACCCATCACAGTCCCACATGAAATAGACTGTGCAAATAGAAACCAGCCGCCAGAGTGACTCCAGGAACAATACACTCAGGTTAGAGACAGCACTGCAGCATTTTGCAGAACATCCTAGAAGAAAGCCAAGTTTGTCACAGGAATCAGGGATAAAAGGCTTTATTTTTTAAAGCTTGTACTTTGAGCAGCTGCTTGAGAGAAATTAAGATTCAGTAATAAGGATCCAGAAGCAAGAAATAGACTTTATAGCACACACTGGAGCAGTGCTAAGAAAACCTGGGGCATGTTGACTGAATTTGAATTCTCCTCTTTCTGGTTAATGGCCAAAAATTTGTTAGTGCCCTGTCCTTCCTATGGCACTAAAATTAAGTGTGGAGAACAAGATCTCTCAACCTTAGCGCTATTGACGATTTGGACAAATAACTCTTTATTGTACGGATTGTCTTATGCATCATAGAATGTTTAGCAGCGTCCTTGGCCTCTACCTACTAGATGCCAGTAGCATCACCCATACAGCCTTGGGTAAGTTACTTGGTTTCTCCAAGGCTCAATTTTCTCCTCTGTAAGATGGGGATAATAACAGTGCTTGCTTCATAGGGCTAATGTGAGAATTAAAAATGCTATATGAAATCAATTAGCAGAGCACCTACCATATAGCAAGTCCAGAATGTATCTAAGCTAGTTTTCTTTTTTTTCTTTCTTTTTTTTTTTTTTTT
>CAUYRT010098668.1:0-26790 GCA_963574885.1 Lepilemur ruficaudatus
TATTTTATTTATTTATTTATTTTTGAGACAGAGTCTCACTCTGTTGCCCAGGCTAGAGTGCCGTGGTGTCAGCCTAGCTCACAGCAACCTCAAACTCCTGGGCTCAAGCGATCCTCCTGCCTCAGCCTCCTGAGTAGCTGGGACTATAGGCATGTGCCACCATGCCTGGCTAAATTTTTCTATATATTTTTAGTTGGCCAATTAATTCCTTTCTATTTTTAGTAGAGACAGGGTCTTGCTCTTGCTCAGGCTGGTTTCGAACTCCTGACCTTGAGTGATCCTCCCGCCTCGGCATCCCAGAGTGAGTGCTAGGATTACAGGCGTGAGCCACCACGCCTGGCCAGGAACTATTATTACCTAGGTCATTTGCCCAATCCTGTGGCCACAGCGCAAGGTGGCCACAAGTGCAAGGTGATCTGACTGGCACCCCCTTCAATATCATATGACTGGTGTTGAGGGTGACTCTTTTCCAAAGGCCCTAGGGCTGCTGGCCAGGCAGGACCAATAAATGCTCACTGCAGTCACTCCTTGACTTCCAAGCGTTTGTGCACACATATACGTATGCACAGATGCATACAAGCCCAATGTATACAAAGTTGAAACTTTCCCCATATGCATCTCCTAAATAACTAAAAAATCTCCCTCTTTTTACAAATGAAGATAATGTTATTAATGTTAAGTCACATTTAATTAAAACATAGCTCTAACCCCAGGTTCTCTGGGTGAGATACATACTCCGTTGGATCACATTTGAACATTGCTCCTCCTGCTTTAGTAACCCATGTGCTAGGGGATGAATGAATACCCTCCTACCCATCCAAGGATACTTTGGTACAGAAAGTCATAAAAAAAATCTTCAAAATAGCTGTTACTGCTCGCCTTCCTGGTCTACCAACATGATGCTTTCAATGTCACAGACCAATTAGCTGTGACATGAGGTGTTCCATGTCCATTGGGGCTAATTTATGTTCCAGAGTGAGAGAAGACTTTGAGGAAGAACTTTTTAAAGAGTAAAAGAAAATATCTGGTAATTTCTCTTTGTTGGTAGAGAAAAATGCTTTTGCTCAATCAAAAGTGCATACCAGTTTCCAGGCATGGTATTAATTTTCTCCAGTAAGGAGAAAATGGGAGTTGGTATGGGGTCATGCTGGAGGAACCCCTGATGGAGTTGGTGCTGATCATGGGTGTCCTGGGCTATGGCTGAACTGTGTGGATGCTGCAGGGATGTCCCTGGAATCACCAAGCATACCCTTCCAAGCGTTTGATGTTTGCAACAGTCTGTTTTCCTCTGCGAGGTGATACTGTTTCTGATTGCTATTTTGGAGGGAAGGAGAAGTTCTAGTATCTTCCTTTTGGGCCCACCCACCATGGTGGCACTTACTCCATGCCTTGCGAAGCCAGAGAGGGGGTTATGCCAGACACTGAAGAGATCCATCCCAGCTGTTTGAACCTGAACAGAAAACAGCCTCAGGATGGCTTGCCATTGGCGGTCTTGATCACAACTCTGCTCATCTCTGGACCCACGTAGACCTCACTTCAAATGGCAGAGCATGGTGATGTTCAAGGTTCTTAGGATCCCAATAATTACATTAACTTGCATCTAGTATCCAGTGGACCAGAGGTCTGGGTGTGTTCTTTATCTCAGGGCACATTTCTCTTTGGGGAATGTGAGGAAGAAGACCTCCAGGCTGCTTTGGTGCTTATGTGGGTCTCAAAGCTACGTGGCATCTATTTTATTCTAGACCAGAGACTCTAGAGCAATGAGATGACTCAGCTCAGGGAATTAGATAACAGGCCTTGACTTCCTTGTGTCTTGACTTTCTTAAGCTAGGCCTATTTTCATTAGATCTGTACTTGTTTTATTTTATGGTCACATACAGAAGGATGGGTTACCTGTCACTTTAATTCCTGCGAACTCTCTAATTGGTTAACCACAGCTAAAGATCTCTGGACAGTACATCATTTTGTGAAACCTAATAACGGAAAACCTGCTTTGTTGCCTACTATAATAATTAGGTCCACTTGGCTTCTGGCAGGCAATGGTGGCCACCTGGACCAAGCCAACCTGGCTCCCCTCATCCCCACTGAGATCACAGAGGTAGCTCCGGCCTCTGCCACCAGCATCCCCAGGCTGGGAGAACAGCCAGTAGGAGCCCATTTAACAGGCTACCATCTTTCTGCCCTGTCCGTTCCTCCTGGCAAAGGTGGATGAAGCCTTTCCGGCCTGATGGGGCACACCAGGGGGGATGAGGGGGGTAAGTGGGAAACCCAGGGCAGTTCCAGTGCGGCACTCCTGTCTCCTGAAGTCTTCGAATTCTTTCCTCTGTCTTATGCCAAAGTGTTTCTGGCGAAGTGTTTGCCGTGTCCTTTTGCACAGAGGAACATTCAGAACATTAGCCAAAACAGCAAACTGCTAACGCAGCTGCCCACGCCTCCTGAAGGGATGCACCCAAATCGATAACTTCGTCCCAACTGAGAAACAAACCGCACCCACCGTGCCCAAGGACCCTTAGTCAATTCTCACAAACATGCCCGAGATACGTGACTGTGCACATTGATGAAGTCCTGCCCTTTCTTCAAGGCACAATTCTTCATTTTCCTACCATAATAATGCATCTCATTCCCAGACCTAGTTGAGTTTGGATTCCCAGTTACCAGCCAAGCAAGAGTTTGCAGGAGGAGGGCATGAGCGAGTGGTTATGTTTCCTTGAAGGGAAAGGACCCGTCTTTGGGGGGTTGCGCAACGAGGAGTGCTCCAGCGTGGTGGGGGCCTGGAGATTCTTAGAACATTTCTGGGTATTTTTATTCCGGTCCACCTTGTCGGGCTTGCTTTCTTTCTCGACCATTGCCCTTTCAGTTAAAAGCACCGTAGACGGTGAATTCAGCTGCATTAACCCAAAAGCCATAGGGTCAATCTCAGATGGGTTTGGTTCTCGGACATCTTAAGCTTACTTATAACCAGGTACAGAGTTTGTTTGTTTGTTTGTTTTTTAAATGTAGCTGCAGAAAGGCCTTGAGATTTTAGTACTTTCCTTGAGGCAAGCATTTTGAGATTTGGACTGCTGGAACTTTAGTTTGAAGTTAGCTAATGCTGACTCACTCCGTTTCCCTGCTGCTGCATTTTTCATACCCTCTTATTCATTTTTCATGTATTTATCTTTATTTGTGTATATTCATGGGGTACAAGTGTAGTTTTGCTACACTGATACACTGCATCGTGACGAAGTCGGGGCCCTCAGTGTGTACATCATGGAGCAGCCCGTTGTGCCCGCCAAGCAGCCGCCGTCATCAACCCCCTCCTGCCCCCACCGCCCTTCCGAGTCTCCGTTGTCCGTCGTCCTGCCCTCCGTTCCCAGGCGTACATGTTATTTGGCTCCCACTCCAAACTGAGAACGTGTGGGATTTGTTTTTCTGTGTCTGGCTTGTTTTGCTTAAGATAATGGCCTCCAGTTCCATCCATGGTGCTGCAGGACATGATTTCATTATTTTTTATAGATGACTAGGATTCCACTGTATATATACACCACTGGATATATACACCACTGTATATATACACTTTATATATATATACACTTTATCCAGTCCTTTGTTGATGGACACTTAGGTTGATTCCATATCTTTGTTATTGTGAATAGAGCTGCAATAAACATAGCAATGCAGTTATTTTTTTTATATATTGATTTCTTTTCATTTCGGGGAGATACCCAGTAGTGAGATTGCTGGGTTGTATTTAATAAGCCTCTGGATAATGTTAAGGGGAAAAGGCAAGGTGTATGGATAGTATGCCACTTTTATATTGAGACGTAATTCACATATCGTATAATAATTTTTTTCTTCTTTTTTGAGACAGAGTTCAAGAAAGCCTGGGCTGGAGTGCGGAGGCATCATCATAGCTCACTGCAGCCTCAAACTACTGGGCTGAAGCTATCCTCCTGCCTGAGCCTCCCAAGCAGGTGAGACTACAGGCACTCGCCACGGCACCTAATTGTTTTCTATTTTTTGTAGAGATAGGGATAATACATTTTTTAAAGTACACAATTCAGTGGTTTTCTTATTTTCACAGGTTGTACAACCATCACGATTATCTAGGTGCAGAACATTCTCAACACTCCAAAAAGAAATCTTGTTCCCATTAGCAGCCACTTTTCATTGTCCCCTGCCCCCACTAATATGTTTTCTGTTTCTGTGGATTTGCCTGTGCTGGGTATTTCACATAAATGAAATCACACAGTATGTTAACTTTTGTGTCTAGCTGCTTTCACTTAGCATAAAGTTTTCAAGGTTCAGCCATGTGACATGTGTCAGTATTTCATTTTTAGGGCTGAATAGTGTTCTATTTCATGTGTACACCACTTTGTGTTTATCTGTTGACCAGTTGATGGATATTTGGGTTGTTTCCACGCTGGGGCTGTTATGAATGATAGAGGCATTAGTGTACAAGTTTTTGGGTGAACGTGCGTTTTCCTTTCTCTTGGGTCTAAACCTGGGAGCGAAGTGCTGGCTCGCACGTTGGGTGTCTGCACCGTCTCGTGATACGCACATTCCCTCCAGCAATGTGTGAAGTTTCCAGTTTCTCCACATCCTTGCCAACGCTTGCTATCGTCTGTCTTTGATCATAGCCATGTTAGTGAGTGTGAAGTAGAGTATGTGACCTTTTATGTAAACGTGAAGAGGAAAGAAAAATGTATCTGTATGTAACTGCTTACACGGACCCAGAAATGCTCTGAACAATTATGTGAGAACCTGGCAATGCTGGTGGCCTCCAGGGAGAGGAACTGCCAGCTGGTGGCCAAGGTGGAAAGGAAATTTTATACAACCCACCCTTCTCTAAGTTTTAAATGATAGATCATGTACAAATATTACCTAGGCAAATAAATTAATTTTAACTTAAAATAAAAATTACATTTGTCGATTTGTAGCAGTTGTCGGCTAACCATGGCCCGTGTACCAAGCCTGCCTTGCCACCTGTTTCTGCCTGGCCTGTGAGACAGGAGCGGTTTTTATTGTTCAAGTGGTTGAAAAAATCAAAAGAAGAGTATTTTGTAGCACATGGAGATGATATGAAAATCAAATTTTAATATCCCTAAATAAGCTTTGATGGGAGCACGGACACACTCGTTTGTTCACTTAATTTCTGTGGGCGCTTTTGCGCTGCGCTGGGAAGGCGGTGGTTACGGCGGGGCTGAATGTGGCGAGCGCGTTGCTGTCCGCTGCTGCTTGGCACAGTGAAAACTGCAGTTACACGTTTAAAACTCAACGACATTTTGAGTGCCACATATGTTGCCATAATATGACTTAAAAAAAAAATCACAAGTGCGTATCCTTCATTTCAAAACAAGAAAAGAAAACACAAGTAGACTCTGATTGTCATGTTTGTAAGGCACAGCGCAGTGTGAATTATTTTGTTATCAAAGTGCATCGCAAAACATTGTGTTTGTTGTGCAGTGACACCATAGATTTACTAAAAGAGTATAATACTCATCCACACTGCAGATTATATCAGGGCAGAATTTCTTCACAAAAATTAAAAATGACAAAGAATCCATTACCAAAGTAAGTTATTAAGCAGTTCATTTGTTAGCCAAGAAAGAAAGCTGCTTCTACGTGGTGAGTTAATGAAATGATGTTTCATTGCAACAGCTGAATAAATATTTCCATACAAAATAAACTTGTTTCAGTGTATTAGCCTTGCATTGAGAATAGTTGCTTGAAATAGGTCTAGGACATTGCAAGCAACATCAATAGTCCACTGAAAAACAAGGCATTTTTGTTTGTGTGAGAAGTCGATGCTGAATTTGAAGTGGCTGAATAATTAGCCTCTATGAGTAGTCAACATGTCATACCTATAGGTGAGAATATTTTCAAAGAAGTTGAAAAAAACATTAGTACGGTCAGAAGTGGAATCTACTAAGATGTGATACAACTAACGATGGTAAAAATTTTTGTGGAGCAGCAAGAGACAGAGCTGGACAAATATATAAAGCTTGTGAAAATGTAAGGAATTTAAAGCCTATGATAATTTATTGTATTATTAGAGGATATTTTGAGGAAAATATTTGAATCTGTCATGTATTATTGAATCAGTTACCAGTGAACTTTGTTTGCTCTTGGGGACTTAATCATCAGTTCCAGAAACTTTTGTGAGAAATAGGTAATAAATACCCTGACTTATCCTTCCACACAGAGATTTGAAGGCTTAATGTTAGTGAAGTTTTATTTCGAACTCAGGGCCAGGATTTAAATTTTTTTAAACAAGAAGCATCTCTGTCAACCCCTGTTATAAAATAGTGAATAGCTTTAGAATTTAGAATTTGCTGTGGACTTGAAAGTGTTTCTTAATGAATTCAAGCTAATATTAAAAGGCAAAACGGTGCTTATATGCAAAACTTATGTTGTGGTAAATTCATTTTGACTTTACTAATATTGTTTGAGTCACAAGTAACGTTGAGCTGCTTTACACACTTCCTCTCCTGTCAAAAGTTGAAACAAAAAAGAAGATCTCCATCCCCACACAAATTTCCAGTGGAATTGTTTCTGGAGCTAAAATGACAGTTCAAGCAGTGTTTCTTAAAACTGGATAAATGCTGCAAGAAAATCTACATACTTCGAAATTTATTTAACTGCAATGGAGGAGTTTTCACACAGACTTGCATTCCAAGTGATCAGTGTATAATGAAATGACATGTCAAAAGGCAAATACCAAGAGAAGAATCAAATAGAATTCTATAGATGCCTTGTGTGTGAAGAGTATGTTCAAGTAAAATAACATGACCGATATCAGGATTGGCTGCACCTATCTTTGTGAAAAGGCATTTTCAAAGATGAAATACACAGGGCTGGGCGCGGTGGCTCACGCCTGTAATCCTAGCACTCTGGGAGGCCAAGCCGGGCGGATCGCTCAAGGTCAGGAGTTTGAGACCAGCCTGAGCAAGAGCGAGACCCCGTCTCTACTAAAAAAATCGAAAGAAATTAATTGGCCAACTAAAAATATATAGAAAATATTAGCCGGGCATGGTGGCACATGCCTGTAGTCCCAGCTACTCGGGAGGCTGAGGCAGAAGGATTGCGTGAGCCCAGGAGTGTGAGGTTGCTATGAGCCAGACTGACGCCACGGCACTCTACAGCCTGGGCAACACAGTGAGACTCTGTCTCAAAAAAAAAAAAAAAAAAAAAAAAAGATGAAATACATAAAATTTCATTACGAATCTATTCATTAATAGATGGAAATTTGCAATTGATTATGATGATAACTTTGATCCCCAATTAAATAAAATGTTATCTCCCTCCCAAAATTCCATTCTTCTCATTTGTGGAGCTATATAACAAAAAGTAGTTGTTGTTATTGTATTTTGAATGTCATCAATTAAAATTTTGTGAAATCTGTTTTTCCTTCTTGTTACATAAGTACCTACATAACATCCTTAAGTATGCCCACAAAGCCTGAAACATTTACTATTGGGCATTTTCTTAAAAAGTTTACAGAAGTGATGTTAGTGAAAATGACAGACTAAAAGTTCTCTCCTCCAGAAAAGCAAAGAGAAAACTGGCAAAAATGGTGAAAATAAACATTTTTAGAACCCTGGAAATTAACCAAAGGCTTCCAGCAATCAGGAATGCATTTATTTAAGAAAAATAGCTGCGTCTTGATAAGAACCGTGAGCTTTGTGGTATTTTAATTTGCCCTATTCCTTCTTCCTTTCTCCAGCTTTGTGACAGCCTTGAAAACGAATAGCTTGCAATCAAAGTGAAAATAAGAAGCCCGGTAGTTACCAGAGAGAACAGAGTGAGGTTGAAGCTCCTTTAAAGTTTCATTCCCAGAGAATTGTTATTATTTTACTTGTCTTGTAGTGACCTAGGAGAACTCACTTGTAAGACAGACTTTATTTGCCATGACTGGACACTTGCCTAGTATGAAAAACCTTTTCCTTGGAGGCATTTTGTTAAAACAATTAGAGGTAATTATTCAATTTCATGACTGCTTGAGGCAGCAGATATGTTAGGGCAAACAGTTGGCTAAGCAAAAAGCTTAAAAGGAAAAGTTGAGGAATGAAGTGTCATGAAAAGCCACAGGAGCTTTGAAAAGCACACGCCCAGGGCTGTGCACATGCTTATGAATGACTCGATGAGGTTCTAGACTCTCGTCTCTGGCTCACCTGGGGACTCTGTGCAAGAAGGAAGTGAAGGCTAATGCAGAGTTGTCAACTGGCTGGTGAAGTGTTGTTGAAGGCATGTCCAAACAAACACACGAAACCCCATAGCAAAGACTGGGAGATTTACTGATTATAAGAATTTGAGAAAGTCTCTTTCTAATAATTAGCTGACCACTAAGCTAACTGAGCAGAGACTTCAGTGGCCATAATCATGACAAGAAATGCAGACTTCAAACCAAGAAGTTGTTACAGCCAAAAAATAAAAAATAAAAAGAAACAAAAAGAAATGCAGACTTCACAGAATTAGTTCAAAAAAGTCACAAACAACAAGAAACAGCAACATTGACAAATAAATCCTGGGGAAAGGAGAGAATCTGATTTCCAGAGTTGCCTCAGTGTACTATTTTGAATGGCTAGTTGTCAACAAAAAATTATGAGGCATACAAGGAAACAAGAAATATGGCCCATGCCTAGCAAGAAAGAAGGAATCAATAGAAACTTCCCTGAGGAAGCCCATACAATCCCTATCCATATTGACACAATCCCCATCAATATCCAGTAGACTTTTTTGCAGAAATTGACAAGCCGATACTAAAATTCGTATGGAAATGTAAGGTAGTACTGAAAGCAATCTTGAAAAAGAACAAGAAAGTTGGGAGACTCATAAGTTTCTAATTTCAAAATTTACTGCAAAACTGCACTGATGAAGACTGTGGTGCTGGCATGTGGATACATCAGGGGAGTAGAACTAAACCCATACATATATGGTCAATTGATTTTTGACAAGAACGCTAAGACAATCCAGTGGGAAAAGAATAGTCTCTTCAACAAATGGCGATGGGACAACTGAATATCCACACCTAGAAAAATGAAGTTGGATCCCTACCTCACACCATATGTAAAAATTAACTCAAAATTGATCAAAGACCTTAATGAAACAGCTAAAACTATAAAACTCTTAGAAGAAAACACAGGTGCAAGTCTTTGTGGCCTTAGATTAGACAATAATAGATATGACACATAAAGTACAAGCAACCAAGGAAAATAGTTAAATTTCACTTCATAAAAATTAAGAACAGCGCTTCGAAAGATAGTATCAAGAATGTGAAAATACAACCCATAGAAAGAGACAAAACATCTGCAAATCATATATCTTATAAGAGTTTATTATCTAGATTATGTTAATACTCTCACAACTCAACAATAAAAAGACAAATAATCCAATTTTAAAATGGGTTAAAGGGCTTGAACAGACATTTCTCGAAAGCCAAAAAATGGCCAATGGCATATGAAAAAGTGACATCATTTGTCATTAGAGAAACGCAAATAAAAACCACAATGAGATACCACTTCACACCAATAAAGATGGCTATAAATTTAAAAAAAACGTGTTGCAAGGTTGTAGAGAAGTTGGAACCTTCATACATTGTTAGTGACAATGTAAAATGGGGCAATCACTTTGGAAAATAGTTTGAAACTTTCTCAAAAAGTTAAACACAAAGTTACCACATAACCCAGCAATTCCATTTCCAAGTATATATTCAGAGGAAATGAAAATATAGGACCACACAAAAACTGGCACTAAATGTTCATAGCAGCAGTATTTATAATAGCCACAAAGTTGAAACAACTCAAATGTTTAACAACTAATATGTGGATAAAGTGTGATATATCCACACAGTAGAATATTATTCAGCTAAGGAAAAAAAAAGGAGTGAGGTCCTGACACATGCCGCCGCATGCATGAACTTTGAGAATATTATGCAAAGTGAAAGAAGCCAGTGACAAAAGATCACAAGTTGTATGAGTCCATTTGTATGAAATGTCCAGAATAGGCAAATTATTTTTATTCATTTATTTATTTTGTAGAGACAGGGTCTTGCTGTGTTGCCCAGGCTGGTCTTGAGCTCCTGGGCACAGCAATCCTCCCACGTAGCTGGGACCGGGCATGTGCCTGGCTGGAATAGGCCAATTCACAGAGACAAAATCAACAGTGACTACTGATGACTGGGACGGGGAAAGGAATAGGAGGTGACTGCCAATGGGCGTAGATTTCTTTTGGAGGGTGATAACATTCTGGTATTAGATAGCGGTGGACATTATACAAATTTGTGAATGTGCTAAAAATTACTGAACTGTCTATTTTTAAAGCATGAGTTGTATAGTATGTGAATGCTACCTCAATTTTTAAAAATATTTACCAGCACTTGGTATATAGCAGCAGCTACGTGGTCGGAGCTGCTTTCTAGTTGGTAACAGGCGATCTCAGATGATGAAACAGCTAGTTTCATCCACCGCAGGCCAGGTACTGGTTTCCGACTCTTCAATATAAATGAGTATCCACTCTCTTTCCCCCACCCTTTCTTGATTGTCAATTTCAAATTTTCGTATTTCTTTGAGGGTCTATTTCATGAATTCCATTTTCTGCTATCAGTTCCTATTAATTATTATCCAAATCTAGTCATGTTTAACAGAAAGAAAAAGGTGGAGGAGGATTCCTGGAAGGCTAAAAGGATACTGGGTGGTTTCCCCTCAGGAGGAAGAGTTGACTAGCCAGGCCACAAAAGGGACAGAAGCCAGGGAGTTCTGGGGGTCTTGTGAGTGGAAATCTAGAGTCACCTCAAGAACAGTTGTTCTTGGCTTTTTGTGTCCACATTCCAGGTTCAAATTCTAAGGAAAAAAATAAGCTCAGATGAGATCCTTTGTTAAAAAATTAATTTATTGTTAAACTGATGGATATAAATGGTGTATATTTATGGTGCAATGTAATGTTTTAATATATGTATATATTACAGAATGGCTAAATCAAGCTAATTAATGTATCCATTACTTCACATACTTTTTTGGTGGTAAGAACACTTAAAATCTAGTCTCTGCAATTTTCAGGTGGCAATACGTTGTAATTAACTATAGTTAACATGTTGCACAATAGATCTCAAGAATGTATTCCTCCTAAGTGAAATTTTGTATCTTTTAACCGACATCTCCTCAGTCCTTCTGCCCCATTCTACTCTCTGCTTCTATGAGTTCAACTTTTTTAGACTCTATTGATACCTGTAAGTGAGATCGTGCAGTATTTGTCTTTCTCTGCCTGGCTTATTTCACTTTACATTATGTGCTCTGGGTTCACCCAACTTGTCACAAATGATAGGATTTCCTCCTTTTTTAAAGATGGAAGAGCATCCCATTGTGTATATATAGCACGTTTTTTTCTTTTTTACCCATTCATCTGTTGATGGACACATAGATTGATTCCATATCTTGGCTATTATTAATAAAGAACATGAGAGTGCACATATCTCTTTGATTTCATTTCCTTTGAATATATACCCAGAACTGGGATTGCTGGATCACACAGTGGTTCTACTTTTACCTTTTTAAGGAACTTATATACTGTTTTTATAATGGCTGTACTAACTTACATTCCCACCAGCAATGTGCAAGGGTTTGCTTTTCTCCACACCCCCCGCCCCACCACCAACACTTGCTATCTTTCTTTTTTTTTGGAGATAGAGTCTCACTCTGTTGCCTGTCAGCCTAGCTCACAGCAGCCTCAAACTCCTGGGCTCAAGCGATCCTCCTGTCTCAGCCTCCCAGAGTGCTAGGATTACAAGCATCTTTCTTGTTTTCAATAGTAGCCATTCTAACAGGTGTGAGGTGATATCTCATTGTGCTTTTGATTTGCATTTCCCAAATGATTAGTGATGTTGAGCATTTTTTTCACATACCTGTTGGCCATTTGTGTGTCATCTTTTGAGAAATGTCTATTCAGGTCCTTTAACCATTTTAAAATTGGATTATTTTCTTGCTATTGAGTTGTTGGAGTTCATTGTATACTTTGGATGTTAACCCCTTATCAGATATATGGTTTGTAGATACTTTCTCCCATTCTGTAGGTTGTCTCTTCACACTGTTGATTGTTTCTGTTGCTGTATAGAGCTTTTTTTTTTTTTTTTTTTTTTGAGACAGAGTCTCGCTCTGCTGCCCAGCTAGAGTGAGTGCTGTGGCGTCAGCCTAGCTCACAACAACCTCAAACTCCTGGGCTCAAGTGATCCTTCTGCCTCAGCCTCCCGAGTAGCTGGGACTACAGGCGCGAGCCACCATGCCCGGCTAATTTTTTGTTTCATTTTTAGTTGACTGGCTAATTTTTTCTATTTTTGGTGCAGACGGGGTCTCGCTCTTGCTCAGGCTGGCCTCGAACTCCTGAGCTCAAACAATCTGCCCACCTCGGCCTCTGTGTAGAGCTTTTTATTTGATGAGATCCCATTTGTTTATTTTGCTTTTGTAGCCTGTAGTTTCAGAGTCATATCCAAAAAAACCATTGGCCAGACTAATGTCACAGAGCTCGTCCACTATGCTTTCTTCCAGTGGTTTTACAGATTCGAGTCTTTAACCTGTTTTGAGTTGGTCTTTGTGTATGATGTGACACACGGATCTAATTTCATTCTTCTTCATGTGAATATCCAGGCTTCCCAATGCCATTTATTGAAGAGACTGTCTTTCCGCCATTGTGTGTTCTTGGCATCCTTGCCGAAAATCAATTGACCATAAACGCATGAGTTTATTTCTGGGATCTTTACTTTGTTCCATCAGTCTGTGTGTCGTTTTTATTTCAGAATCATGCTGTTTGGGTTACTTTACCTTTGTAGTTTGGGATTTTTTTTCCTTTTTTTGAGGCAGGGTCTCATTCTGTCACCTAGGCTAGAGTGTGGTGGCATGATCATAGTTCACTGCAACCTCAAACTCCTATGCTCAAGTGATCCTCCTGGCTCAGCCTCCTGAGTAGCTGGGACTACAGGCACACACTACCATGCCTGGCTCATTTTTCTATGTTTTTTTACAGATGAGGTTTTGCTAATATGTTGCCCAGCCTGGTCTTGAAGCCCCTGCCATCAACTGTCCTCCTGCCTCAGCCTCCCAAAGTGTTAGGATTACAGGCATGAGGCACTGCACTCAGCCTATAGCAGTGTGGTGCCTCTGGCTTTGTTCTTTTTGCTCAAGATTGCTTTGGCATTTCAGGGTCTTTTGTGATTCCTTATGAATTTTAGCACTATTTTCTATTTATGTGAAAAATATCATTGGAATTTTGATAGGCATTGCATTGGAGCTGTAGATAACTTTGGATCTTTGCGTAGTATGAATCTTTAAACAATATCAATTCTCTAAACCATGAATACAGGATATCTTTCCATCTATGTGTGTGTGTTTCAATTTCTTTCATCAGTGTTTTATAGTTTCAGTATATAAATCTTTCACCTTCTTGTTTACATTTATTCCTAAGTAATTCATTTTTTGTAGCTATTGTAAATGGATTGTTTTCTTGATTTCTTTTTCAGATAGTTCATGTTAGTGGATAGAATGCTACTGATTTCTGTATGTTGTCTATCATGCACCTTTACTAAGTTCATTTATTAGTTCTAACAGTTTTTTGATGAAGCCATTAGGATTTTCCATATAGAAGATCATGTCATCTGCAAACAGAGGCAATTCAGCTTCTTCCTTTCTGATTTGGATGCCTTTTGCTTCTTTTTCTTATTTATTCCCGCTTATTCTGGCTAGGACTTCTGTCGAACACAAGTTTTCAGAGTGGGCATCCTTGTCTTGTTCCTGAGCTTCAAGGAAAAGCTTTCAACTTTTCACTGTTGAATATAATTTTAGCTATGGGCTTTCAAATATGGCCTTTATTGTGTTCAGATACATTCTTCCTATACCTAATTTCTGGAGAGTTTTTATTCTGAAAGGATGTTAAATTTTGTCAAATGCTTGTTCTGCATCTAATGAGATGATCTCATGGTTTTTGCCCTTTATTCTGTTAATGTGGAATATCACATTTCTTGATTTGTGTATGTTGAATCATCCTTGCACCCCAGGGAAAACGCCCACTTGATCATGGTGAATGATGTTTTTAATGTGCTCCTAAATTCAGTTTGCTTATATTTTGTTGAGTAATTTTGCACCTATGTTCATTAGGGATATTTGGCTCTATAGTTTTCTTTTCTTGTAGTGTTCTTAATTGGCTCTAGTGTTCTTGTCTTGTCTCACACAATGGGTTTGGAAGTATTTCCTCCTCTTCAATTTTTTGGAAGGGTTTAAGAAGGACTGTTATAAGTTCTTCTTTAAATGTTTGGTAGAATTCAACTATGAAACCATCAGGCCCTGGGCTTTTCTTGGATGGGGGACATTGTATTACTGATTCACTCTCCTTAGTTGTTAGTGGTCTGTTAGGATTTTCTATTTCTTTGTGATTCCATCTTGGTAAGTTATGTGTTTCATTTCTTGTAGGTTTTCCAATGTATTGGTGTGTAATTGTTAATGGTAGTCTCTCATGACCTTTGCACTTCTGTGGTTTCAGTTGCAATGTCTCCTCTTCCCCTTTTCTGATTTGAGTCCTCTCTCTTTTTTTTTTAGTTAGCCCACCTAAAGGTTTGTTGATTTTGTTTGTGCTTTTTAAAAACCAGCTCTTAGTTTCATTGATGTTTTCTACTGTCTTCCTATTCTCTTCTAGTTCATATATTTCTGCTCTGATCTTAATTATTTCCTTCCTTTTAGTAACTTTGGGCTTAGTTTGTTTTTCTTTTTCTAGTTCCTTGAGGTATAATATTAGGTTATTTGAGATCTTTCTTCTTTTTTGACATAGGCAATTATTGCTATAAAAGTTCCTCTTAGAACTGCTTTTACTGCATCCCAGAAGTTTTGATATGTTGTTTCCATTTTCATTTGCCTCAAGATATTTTTAAATTTCTTCCCTGCCTCGTTGGTTTTTCAGGAGCACGTTGTTTAATTTCCACATACTGTGAATTTTCTGAAATTCTTCCTGTTATTGATTTCTAGTTTCATACCACTGTGTTTAGAAAAGATGTCAGATATGATTCCAGTCTTCTTAAATGTATTACGATTTGTTTTGTGGCCTAAAATACGATCTATCGTATTTAGAATGTTCTGTGTGTGCTTGAGAAGAGTGTGCTTTCTGCTGCTTTTGGTCGGAATGATCTTTCGGTTGGAATGTCTGCCATGTGGGACTCTTCAAATAAAAATATGAATAAACCTGCAACAGACTAAAGCACATCAAAAATAATGCTAATATGACACTAAATAGATTGAAATTAATAGTGACAGCAATAATTGGTCATAGTTGAAGGATGCGAGGGGATTTATATATCATTTTGAAAATGGGTAAATGGAAGGGGAGAATCAAGCACTTACCTTGCCTTTCCTACCCCAGCTGTGTATTTGAGTAACGAAATACTAGACGAGAGGAAGTTTCTTTTTAGAGAAGTGTCTCAGCTAATACATGGAAGAGAAATGTTAAAATTGGAATTTGACCATTTTCTCAGCCCCTGACGAATTAATGAATGTGGACATTGAACGTCAATGGTTGTTCACAACAAATGGAGAGAAGGCAAGACATTCTGTTTTTCCAGATGGAAGTACACAGCACCACCTGTGAAGTTGTCTCATGACAAAATCAAACTTGAATCTGATGAAGCCTCTAGGCCTGACTACCAGTCTCCAAGGAATACAGAGGACAGAGCAACACACTCACCTAGACCTCAGGAATTCAATCGGCAAAGTCCAGACTGGGGCAAATAAATTATCTCAAGGAAGAAACAGGGAGATTAAGGGACCTACAAATTCAAAGAGACTTGGGAAGTCCTATCAAGGAATCTTATTTTCGAATCTTCATCTTTATAATGCTAAAAAACATTCATGAGACAATTCAAAATTGAAAATTGACCAGTGACTGGTTATTTGACATTCAGGGAATGTTGTTCAGACTTTTAGGTGTCATAATGGTGTCGTGATATTCAAAAGAGTCCTTCTCTTCTGGAGATAAACAAGGTTTCCCGGGAGACAGGCCAGTAGGGCAGCCTCCTAGTGACAGTGAGGCGCTGTGGTTGGCAGGCCTGTCAGGACTGCTGCGAACAGAGGAGAAACCCTTCAGAGAAAAGGTGGCAAACCCTATGAAGCTGTCAACGCTTCGATACTGTGATATCTTTCTACCAATTTACCTAAAGGTCCAACTTCAGTGGTCAAAGGATCTGATTCTCACAGTGCAGCCAGCGTGGTTTGATACCAGCTTATCTGTTGTGCAATCACATTCCCACCTGCCTTCTCTCGCTTCGGCCAGTTCCACACTGTAAGATTCTGCTACTTTTTACACCCCACTCCCGTCACTGCTATTTTGGTGGAGGGTGGTCTTAGCCTGTTCAGGCTGGTATATCAACAGGCCAGAGGTTGGGTAGTTTACAAACAAAAGAAATTTATTTCTCGCAGTTCTGGAGTCTGAGAAGTCCAAGATCAAGGCACCTGCATGCCCGGGGAGGGCCCCTTTCCTCAAGGCCCCACCTTCTCGCTGTGTCCTCACGTGGTGGAAGCTGCAAGGCAGCTCCCTGGGGCCTCTTTCACCAGGGCTGCACCAGCATGACCTCATCACCTCCCGAAGGCCCCACCTCTTAATATCCGCACCTTGGGGGTTAGGATTTCTACAGGTCTTGGAAGTGATTTTAGGAAGCAAGAACAAAAAAAAGAGGATTTCTACATATGAATTGCGGGTTATTTGAATTGCAAACAACACAAACCTTATTCAAACTAGATTAGTCAAAAGAGAGAATTCCCCAGCTCACATAACTGGGGAATCCAGGGGGTCATTTACACAGTAACTGAAACCAGAGACCAAACTTACCAAGATCCCAGCTGTCCCGTGTCCCTGCTCTCCCATTGCCAATAGGCTTTCTCCTTATGACAAAGAAGACCCCAAAAAGGCATTCAGATGTCTGCACAGTGTTCTGTTGTGTGGAATTACTGTACTTTATTTAACCAATACTCTACTAATGAATGAATATTTGCCTTGTTTCCAATCTTCCAATACCCTATGTGGTTCTGTGATGAAAATCCTTGCAGGTGTGGCCAGTAGCAAATGCTCTTTTCCAGATAAGTTCCCAGGAGCGCAAATGCCGAGTCCAAGTCTGTGCTCCAGTCCCCACGCCACACTGATTTCCCTCCTCCTCCAGCTTCAGTTGCAAGGTCCGGCGTGTCAGTCACTCTCCCGTTACTGCCCTACACCCATTGCCCCTTCAGCCTTTGATCACACGTGTTGGCAGAACCCAGTGCTGGGTGGATCCAGCTGTGCATCCTGCCTACTCCCGGGTAGCTAAGATCTGTGCAGAAAAGCCCACAGCAGGGTAACCTGACCTCCTCGCAACTCCTGATCACCAACGCCAACCGAATCATCTGCCCTCAAATCCTCCTCCTGTCCTCAGGTCAACACATTTTCTGTCTCTCTGCAAAGATGTTAAGAACTTGCAAGTCTCTTCTCCTACCTCTGAATGGTGGTCCCAGGGGCTGAGTGGGGACTGGGGAGTTGTTGTTTAATGGGTTTGCAGTTTCAGTTTTCCAAAATTAGGAGAGTCCTGGTGATTGGGTGCACAATATTGTGAATGTGCTTAACACCACTGAACTGTTACACTTACAAGCGCTTGAGATGGCAAGTTTCACGTGAAGCGTATCTTACCGTGACTGAGAAGGAGAGAGAGTGAGAATGAACAGGAACCAGAGAAGCCGTGTCCTTGCTATGACCCAGTCGCCCAGGGCACATAGCATCAGATCCCCTGGTCTCTGCTGGTCAGAGAAGCTACAGGTGTGCCCAGATTTAGGAGTCTGGGGGGGAGGCAAGGTTCTGGAAGAGCATGTGGAACTGACCATGTTGCAGGGGCCGTTTGTGGAAAACACAGGCTTCCATATTGACCTTCCTAATCTTCATTTCCTCCGCTGCCACAAGCCCCACGTCTCCCGAGTCTGGCTTTCGGGTTTTAAGTGCTCTTGTTAAAGTCATAAATGATTGGTATGTTGATAAGTCACATAGATTTGTTTTCATGTATGTTTTAATTAGAAATGTTGAAATGTATTAAAAACTGGAGAAAATAGCATAATGAACCTCCATCGCCCAACTTCAGCAACGATCAATGTTTGCAAATCTCACTTGACCCTTCACCTGCTGCCATTGGATAATTTTACAGAAATCTCATCTTTCCTGACCCCTAGCAGCGCTGGACAGACGTGACCACTCTCTTCCTATTGAAACACTGGCCTCCCTCGGCTCTCACGGCACGGCTATCTCCTGGTTTTCTGCATGCTTGTCCTCTCTGAAACTGTAAATGTGAGAGGACCTCAGCACGTGGCATCAGCGTTGTTCTCAGTCACCTGTCTCACTTGTACCTTTAATGTCAGTTTGCACCCAGTGCGGGGGACTCCTGGGGCAGAGCCTGCCAGCTGATGTCGCCTTCTGTAGGGTCCCTGACTTTTTGCTGGGCATTAGGATGCTGAGATAAAGGCCACATTTTCTAGCCATTTTTGCAGCCGAGCGCACCAGCTGACAAAATTCTGGTCATTGGACAATCCCTCGCACTCTTGCTTTTCAAGTTGGGCTGGCAGAGTGGCTCCTGCACAGAAGAGTGGCCAGAAGAAGGGCCGTTCTGCCATCGACAAGGTGGTGACTCGAGAACGCACCATCAGCAGTCACAGGCGCTCCGTGGAAGGGGCTTCAAGGAGCACACCCCTCAGGCACTCAGAAAGATTGGGACATTTGCCATGAAGGAGATGGGGACTGCAGATATGTGCACAGACACCAGACTCAACAGAGCTGTCTGGGCCAACGGAATGAGGAATGTCCCGTACCATATCCCGGGCCCGCTGTCCAGAAAATATAATTGGATGAGGATTTACCAAACACGCTCTATACTCTGGTTACCCACGTACCTGTCACCATTTTCAAAAATCTATAGTCAACGTGGATGAGAACTCACCGCTGATTGTCAGGTATGTCAAATAAAGTTATAAAACTGCAAAAAAAAAAAAAAATCTGGTCATTGGGCAGTGAGAGGCAGTGACAAGAGCAGACTCTGGTGCCTTTAAAGAGAACACGGCCTCCTCTTCCCCCCACATCCTTCTGAGGCCAAACGCTGTCGTCGTGATAAGTGGGCCTGTGGGTGGGAGCTACAGCCTGCACGGTAGAGCCACCTGGCCCTTGGCCACCCCATGGAGCAGGGCCACCAGACCATTGCAGACTTCTGCACAGAGGAGAAAGGAACTTCGGTCCTATGGTGCCCCGTCCCTCAAGTTCAGAACAAGAAGTTAAATTTGCATCCTGTCATATTTCATCACTGCTACAATGCAGTTTCCCAGACTTTAATTTATCTGAAATAGGAGTTCTTCATCAATGGCATGCCATAGTTTCTTCTTTCCCTGGTGGCATGTAAAAGTGGTGCTGCCTCTTACCGGTGGCATCTTAGGTAAGATGCGACGCAGGCTCACAACTCCGCTTGCGTGTCCTCAGCCAGCCTGTCTTCAGAGCCCCAGACCTGCTCATGAAATTGCCTGCCTGGCGTTTCTGTTTGGATGTCTCCAAGGCAATAAACTCAAGGTGTCCGTGATGCCCACACCCACCCAGCAAAGCTGGTCCTCTGCCTAGTTCCTGTCCCAGGAAATAGAAATCACCACTGCCCACCAGGGACATGAGCTGGAGGCCTTAAAAGGTAGCCCTTAAGACCTCTTCTCTCTACCCCATATCCAGTCTCTCACTATGTTATTTGGCCTCCCAGAGTTTTCCATTTCTGCTGCCTAACACAAATTACCATTGTTGCTTTTTTAATTCCGGCAGCACCCTCCAATCGACCCTCTTCTTCCTTTCCTTGGCCCTTTCCTTCCTTGGCCCACCCCAAGCCATTCAGCATCCCAGAGTCAGAAGGATCTTCTGCAAACCCTTGTCTAGTCCTGCCATTCCCTTACCAAAGTCCTCTCTCTGCTCTCAGGATACCGTCCTGACTCCTAAATTTGGCTCTCAAAAGCTGTGACTTACTACCCCTCTAACATGCATGGGGCCCAAAGTGAGCGTGCGAACCTTGATTAGTTTGGCTCCATATTGAAATTTAAGACTCGTTTGTTCACTAGACAAATCTTTGTGGAGTTAAACCTGCTCTAGGTACAGCATCTCAGGATAAACACACTTCCACCAGGATAACCCAGGTCTCAGGATACTTATTCTTAGGGCACCGTCTGCTTTCTACAGCCCTGAAGACGGTGGTAACTCATCCTCAATGAGTCATATCCTTGGCTTTCCCTATAAAACGTAGCTTCCAAGTGGGCAGACACCGTGGCTTCCCATTCACAAGCTTTCCCCAAGTGCTCAGAGCACTGTCTTGTGCATACTGAGCACCCAGTTAATATTTGCTGAATAAACAAATGTCTTATTTTCTGAGACATAGAGCCAACCTATCTTCCCAAAAGGTTGGACAAATTTATAACCAACCATGCCCAAATAGGCTAATTTTTCTACTAGGAATTGGCAATCTTTCAAAATTTGTATTATTTATGTCTTTTATGAATTTATTGCACTTCCTACATCCTTCTTTCATGAGTAACAATTTTCTTTCATGTCCTTTTCTCAGATTTCTATTGTAGTAGAAGTCTCGTATTAATCTCTAAGAACTCTTTGGCCCAGATGAGATACCAATGCTTTGTCTGACAGGTAGGTTATGAATTCTTTTACCCTAATTTGTCATTAACTTCTTATTTTTTTATCTTATCTCTTTTGAGACTTTTGTAGCGTAAAAATCAATATAAATTCCATATATGCATATATATTTATTTCTTACACAAAAGAGATCATTTTTTAAAAATTTCAGAATATTGTGGGGGTACAGATGTTTAGGCTACATATATTTCTTGTGCCCCACCAGAGTCAGAGCTACAAGCGTGTCCATCGCCATAGCCTCTTAATCCTGCTTATGGAGACTGTGGTTGTTTGGTTTGGTTTGTGCTGCAGAAGTTTAGTGCATTAGGCTTTTTCTCTATGGTGTCTGATTTTAGTGTCATGGTTAAAAAGGCATTTTCTAAGCCCTTAATTCTTCCCATCACCAATATTTCCTTCTAGCTCTTTTGTGGTTTCTTTTCTCCTCCGTTGAGTCCTTGATCCATATAGAATTCACGTTGGTGTAAGGAGTGAGGCAGGGATGTGGCCTGTGCCCAGAATCTCTGGGTTCTGCCAGTCCAGCATCTCCTCTCTCTCCTGGCAAGCCAGACCCCCGGTCCCTCGGGGCTCTTTTCCACGTGATCTGGGTGGGGCTGAGCCCCTCCCTGACTCATGTCTGGCCAATCAGACTACTCCAACGCTATGACCACACCAATTGGTTCAAAAAGGGGCATGTGATTTAAGTTGGGCCAATCAGAATTTCTCCCTCAGATGTTTTTTTTTTTCTGCCAGAATAATTGAGAAAAGACAACTTTCTTGACTCTGGAGTTAAGGCAAAATGCTGTGAATGTTTGGCTGTGAGTAGCCACCATACCACCTAGGAAGAGTTTGGAGGAGAGATGGAGAGAAAGGTGGAGATCTGATTACATTATTTGACCAGTTGGATTTAGCTGTGGTATCCCCTGGACTTTTGAGTTACTTGAAGCAATACCTTCCTTTTTTAAAAATTAGTTTCTAATTGAGTTTTTGTCACTTGCAATCAAAGGAGTCCTGATGGACACATGACCTTATTTTTTGCACCAAATACTTAGCCAGGGATCATTTATTGCTCTGTCTGCCTAGAACAGCTTCCTTAGCACCACCCCACTTTTTCTGGGAAAGTGGTTTATTCTGTTCCAGCCTGGGGGTTTGTAGGAAAGTTGTAATTTTATCGCCACCCCCTCGCCCCTTGATTGTTTCAGTAACAGCTCCCCGCTCAGGCTGGGCCTATCCTCCTTCCCTGAGACTGTTTTGCTCAAAGAACTCAGATGAGGTGCAATCTATTAACATAATATTTTTCTAGGGGAACAAGAATAAATTCATATTTAACATCCAAAAGATGCTAAAAGATATACAGTAAAAGAAAAAATCTATACAAGGAATATTGAAAATCAACAAGGAAAATAGAGGAATTCTGATAGAAAAAAAATAAGAAAAAGATGCAAATGATTTACAGAAGAGGAAATCTAAAGCCTAATAAGCATATAAAGCGATGCTTAAAATCATTAGAAATCAAAGAACTACAGTTTAGAGCAAGAACAGCTACCGCTTTATACTTATTTGGCAAAAAAATTAAAAGCTGGTTATTGCTGAGCATTGGCAAGACTTGGTAACATTAGATATACGCGCCTTTGAGCCTGATTTTGGCATAGACTGGTGCAGCGGTTCTGAAGAACAATCTGGAACTCCTTAGTGAAATTAAATTCTTGCTCTTCTACCCCAAAATCTCACTTCTTGCATATCTCAAAGCATCTGGGTCTGTGGGGGCCGTGTGCAAGCAGGTGTCATGGCAGCACTGCTTGGGATAGTGGGGAATCGGAGGCAGCCTGCGGGTTGATGGTCTTCATAAGCACGGCTCACAAATGTTCCAGCTTTCTCCTTGTACAGTCCCGTGGTGGAACTGAACTTCCCTGCCATTTACGTTTAGGTGGAGCCACGTGACTGACTTTGGCCACGGAAACGTGGGCAGAAGTCGTGTGTCACTACCCTATGGAAATGAAGTGTCAGTGCGTGTTTGGTGCGTTGTCTCTGGCCTGGCAATTGCCAATGACCGAGATGGGATACGGGTCCCTGGGTGACAAAGAGAGCAGAGCCGTCCTGCCAACCTATGATGGACACGTATCATGAATGAGAAATAGCTTTTGTGGTTTTAAATCATTATAATCTGGGTGGTGTATGTTACTGCAGCATCATCTACTCTATCCTGATTGATACAGCAGTAAAAACGTAGACGTGGGAACCAATGAACTGGGCACGTATACAGCAACACGGGTAGATCTTAGAAACAGTGCTGGGTGGGAAAACAATGAATGAGATCTGTAGCACCATACCATTCGCATCAGTTAAAAATAATGTGCCCCAGACAATTTACACGTTTCCTAAGAACACACACAAACAGAGGAGTGCACATCAGACATACTGGAATTGCTGCCGGGGGAGGCCGTAGGTAAATAAATGACACGGGCACCCTTGTACACACCTGTGACAGTGTGCCCACGAAATGAAGAACATAACTCTCTTCTCCTGAGGCCCAATAAGGGGAGAAAGAGTGCCGCTATATGTCTCTTCCCTGGGGCATCCAGTAATGTCAGCCAGGAGTTTTAAACAAACATACATTCTCCCCCATCACCCACTCACACAAACCACCTTTGACACGATGGAAGCACGCACACGAGGACGCTGCTTGCCCCGGGGCTCGTTTTCTAGGTCCGTGAGGGCGAGGCGGGAAGTTCGGAGACATGGGACGGGTTTTATCACAAATTGAAAGAAAAAAAATGGTCTGGGAGAGTGAAGCCAAGTGTAGATATACACCCTTGCTCTTTCCAGAGTATCAGAAACCTTTTGCTTAAGATTTTTTTTGTTTATTTGAGTTTCTGTTACATACAACCAAACAAATCCTGACCAAGACATCCAAATGCCACTTACTTTGATCATATATAGAATGTTCATAAACTTGGGCCTTTTTCTGGACTTCTGTTTTGCTTCCTGCCCTAGAACCACACTAGGACATATTTATAACGTGCGTTATGTCTGGGAGGGCAAGTCCACGGCCAACAGACAGTGTTGAAATTCCATTTGCTATTCTTTTATGTAATTTATTCTTCCAGATGAACTACAGAATAATTTTTGCCACATTAAAAAAAATCAGGGTACTCTGAGGTTTTTGCATTAAACTTAGAGGTTAATTTAGAGAAAACTGACAACATTAAATATGGAGTCCTCCTAGCTAAGAGCAAGCAGTGATTTTTCATTTATCCAAATTTTCTTTTATGTATTTTTAGGAAAGTTAAAGTGTTTATCTAATAAAATTCTGTACTTTTCTTGTTATATTTATTCTTGGGTATTTTATAATTTTTCTTGATGTTGTGATTATATTGTATAAGTGGTTATTGTTAGTATATATGGTATGGATCATGTGTGTGTTTATCCTGTACCTAGCCCACTGAGCGATTTTTAGAATGAGTCTATTTGTTGCAAGAAATGGAGACTTGCTCCAAGTAGCTGGATCAAAATGTGTGTGTGTGTGCGTGTGTGTGTGTGTGTGTGTGTGCGTGTGTGTGTGTGTGTGTGCGTGCGCGTGCTGGGGGTGAGGTGGGGATTTAGTGGTGGCCCTGAGGAATCCAGGTAGGGGGAAGTGAGGCAGTTCTCCAAGGAACTTGACCTGAGAAGCCAAGGAGAGCCCGGGAAGCTGCCTGCGGCCATCACGGCTCTCTACCTGGCCCGTGGGCAGCTCTGCCCTCCCACCTCGGCCATCTGGCTTTTCTGCCAGGCACCTGGTTTCAGCTCAACAGTGGCCCAGATGCCCCAGCCTCGGTCCCACATGGTGGTCCTTCCTCACTTCCCTGAGGGAGCAAGTCTGACAGCACTGCCTTCTGTTTCTGTGACCAGCCGACGGGTCCTCTGCATTTTGGCCACTCGTTCTTCCCTCTAGTCAGGAGAAGGCTCCCTGTAGCCAGGAGAAGCGGAACAGGGTCATTTGGGATTTAAAAAATCACACACACACTCACACTCACGCTCACGACTCTCGGCCCTTGGCAGAGCTGTGGTGTCTCCCTTCAGAGTGGAGAGTGAGCAGGGCAGGCAGAGCTTCCCTTAGCCGAGGAGGGCTCGGCCGTTTCTGGGGAGGGCCGGGAGGGCAGGGTGAGGAGCGGGGACTCCGGGCCACAGTGGGTGGGAATCCCAGGGGGCCAGGTCACTGCCTAGGACCGCCAGCAAGCGACGCCTCTCTGTGCCTCGGTTCCAGCCTTCATACACGGTGAGATTTTACAATACAATGTGGCATAAAATAATATAAGTTTTATAAAATTGAATGTGTAATATGTAATATCACCTTATATATGTATAATTGAGATGAAATACACTGTACAAATACAAATATGTAGTAATATAAAAAGATAGCATAGTGCTAATCTATAATATATAATAAAATAAAATGTATAATGTAGCATAGTATAAATTATATAATTTAATAAGTAATATGATATCAAGTTATGCATGTATAATTATAAACTGATATAAAATACATAAGTATAAATATATAATAATATATTAATAGTATATTAATCTATAATCTGTATATGTACTATAATATATAAACTATATCTAATTTAATCTGTAATATCACCTTATATGTGTATAATTATACAACATATATAAATATGTAGTAACATATTAATAGTATATTAATCTATCATACAATAAAATATGATATAATATAATATAGTATAATATAAATTATATATAACTTTATATGTAATATCACCTTATATGTGTATAATTATACAAAATATATAAATATGTAGTAACATATTAATAGTATATTAATCTATCATTTATACAATAAAATATAATATAGTATAGTATAATATAAATTATGTATAACTTTATATGTAATATCACCTTATATATGTATAATTGAGATGAAATACACTGTATAAATACAAATATGTAGTAATATAAAAAGATAGCATAGTACTAATCTATAATATATAATAAAATAAGATGTATAATGTAGCATAGTATAAATTATATAATTTAGTATGTAATATGATATCAAGTTATGCATGTATAATTATAAACTGATATGAAATATATAAGCATAAATATATAATAATATATTAATAGTATATTAATCTATAATCTGTATATGTACTATAATATATAAATTATATCTAATTTAATATGTAATATCACTTATATGTGTATAATTATACAAAATATATAAATACGTAGTAACATTAATAGTATATTAATCTAATTTATACAATAAAATATAGTATAGTATAATATAAATTATATAGAACTTTATATGTAATATCACCTTATATGTGTATAATTATAATATGCAAAATGTATAAATATGGAATAATATAAAAGTATATTAATCACCTATTATAATTAAAATAGATAATGTAATATAGTATAATATAAATTACATGAAATTTAATATGTAATATATCACACGAGTATAATATAAACTATATTATTGAAATGTCTATATAGTGATATGATATCATTAACTATGGTATCATATAACAAATAGGATTGAAAACATCTTACAATTGTTACGAGTATTAAAGCATTTTGCTCGGGTCTGGCACATAATAAAAACAGTATGTATAAAATTTCATTGTTACGGTTATACAGCATATGAGTGGCAAAGTACTCAAACAGTACTTGGCACATGGCAAGTATTCCATCGATGCTAACTTTTTATTATTATAGTTATAAGTAATGAGTATTAAAATACTTAGAACAGTGCCTTGGCTCGCAGGAAGTGTTAGGTCTTTACTATAGTACAGTGAATTTTCTTTGGGGGTTTTTCTAAGCTATACAATCATGTCATCCATACATAATGACAATATTACCTTCTACTTTATCAAATTTTTAATTCCAATTTGTTTAAATTGTACTAACCAGAACTTCCAGAACAGAAATAACAGTGGTGAGAATGGGTACCGTTTTGTTGTTCCTGACTTCAAGAATATTGAGAATAAGGCCGGGCGCGGTGGCTCACGCCTGTAATCCTAGCACTCTGGGAGGCCGAGGCGGGCGGATTGCTCAAGGTCAGGAGTTCGAGACCAACCTGAGCAAGAGCGAGACCCCGTCTCTACTAATAATAGAAAGAAATTAATT
>CAUYRT010098670.1:0-29630 GCA_963574885.1 Lepilemur ruficaudatus
AGTTCACATTCTAGTTTCTGCATATGTAGAAACAGCTCAGAATTCTGGGACATTTCTTTAAGTCTGAAGAATTAAATATTCAACAACTTCAATGTTGTCAACGAAACCATGATGTATGTAAACAGTTTAATTAATGGTGCAGCAGTGTCTCACTATACTAAGGTTAAGCAAGAGGAAGCACATCCTCTTCAGTCCCTGACCCCACACCTGCACTTTCTGAGGCTGTTGTTTCACTGCATTTCAGAAACACCGTGGGCACCGAGGCAGCCACACACTGGAGATGTGTCCCAGGTCTGTGCATTCTCGTCAGTGATGACTTAGTATACGGTGCTGTAAGATTCAGTAAACTTGATGTGTTATCTGGTGAAGACACAGATATATCTGGATCCCCATAAACATAACATAGCAGATGAGTGGATTTTATGTTGATTTACTTTCCACATGGCATAGGACAAAGGATTGTGATATTTATATAGCAATCTTCTAGTGAGGCTGGTTGTGTTCTAGTTATCGTAAGTCTAAAGATTGAGCTTTATCATTTTGCTCCTCTCAAAAGAACCTTGCAAAGCAAAATATAAAACAACAGAATCAATTCCTCTGGGTTAAATCAGTCATGCTTTGGACCTCTATATCATACCTTTCCTCATAAATAGATTTAATCTTAGGACACAGCCCCCCTGCTCCTTGAGCAAGAAAAGGATAAAACTGTTGTGTTTATTTTTTAAAAAGAAGAGACATTGCAGATTAATGTTAGCAACCTATGTCACGCAACACCTGGATGGAGTGAGAATAAAGAATCACATACATTAACTTCTGAAATGACTAAATAGCCACATGTTTCAACACCATTTAATTGTGTGACAAGAAATCATTCTGTTTATCCCACCCCTAATTTTCCAGATGACTTTAAACAACACAATTCATAACTGTACACACAAAACTGATTCATCGATGTTTTTGAGCCTGGGAGTCTTCAGAGAGTTGGGTTGTCAAAAACAAGCTGTTTAATTCATTGTTTATCTAAAGTGGGCAAGAGCAGAGCGCTGAGCTTGTCAGTCAATGATAAAATGACAAGCGAGGACTATCTCCACTCTCAAAGGCATTGTAAAAGTAGAATTTCCTGGTACAGTAGATAGTGATGATCCCCTTTAGTGATGGGGAAATAAACAATTTACATTATCTATTCTCTAAAGTAAACAAACAAATTAAACCAATGGATCAATGGCATGCCATTTATAAATATTGAAAATAATTTTTGTTGCTTGAATAAATTAGTCCTTTCTTTCTAAAACAATTCAAAATATGGGAGAAGAGGTCTTTGTACATGGAAAACATGACAGATGTAGGTGTGTGCAACCTTAATTCCTTTGAGAAACCCAAACTGTTATCCTTTTTTAAAGCATGCTTATTCAGAGCTAATGGCATTCACTTTCATTGATATCATTCCATCCTGTCCTCATGGATGACTGGCACTTTCAGACACCAGAAATAAAAATATGCATAATTGAGTAATCCTGTTATTTTCCTGAAGAAATTTACAGTTGGTGGAGGTCCACAACATAAGCGGCATGCTGGGAGGGGAGCAGAGAGACAGCGGGGACAGCAGGGAGTCAGAAGTCTTCACAGGGATGTCGTTTGCAATGAGCCTGGAAAATACAAAGCCGGAGCCAGGTGGACGGGGCGGCAGGACGGGGAGAGCACAGAAATGTTGCCAGTGCCGTGAGCACAGGCAACGCTATATGGACTAATGTTTTTTAATTTGGTGCAGAATGTTGTCACCAGAGCCCAGCACCAGGAGAAGAGGGCTGAAGGATTAACAGAGGGGCCAGGGGGCTTGATGTTAACTGATAAGAGTCTCAACAGACACTTAGGCTAGACGAGTAGGATGCTGGTGAAGTGTTTAGGCAGGTAAGTAAATAGCATACATGCTCAGGAGTATGTGTTGAAAAGGTCACTCAGACCGTGTGGAAGATGGATCAGATGGCGGTAATTCTGGAAGCAGGAAGATAAGCTGGGTCTGACAGGAAGAGCTCCTAAACTATGACTGAGGAAGGAAGGAGACAGCAGACCACACGATTGTAATTAAGGTCATTTTGTTTGTGTTAGGGGGCTGCTGCTAGATCCTAGGGCACCCTTGTGTTTGTTAGGAAATGTGAGTCTGAGACAGTCCCTGACTTAGGTGCTATTTTGCAGTCAGTGACTTGCATGACTGTACGTGGAGCTCAAGAACCAAGGGCAAGATGGTGGTGAGCTTAACTTTCAGACGTTTGGCTGTTTCCACTGCCGAAGACAAGGGAAATAGGAAAAGAACAATATTAGTAGAAAAATCCAATGACTATAACTTTGGATATTGTATGTTTCATTAGGAAGTGTCCAGTAAGTCTAGATTTTGAGAAATAGACCTTCACCAGATATATGTTTGGGACAGTGAGTAAAGAGGAAGATGCTGGAAACATGCGGATAGAGGTGACCACTTAGGGAGGGAAAGAAACCAGGCTGAGGGTGGGACTCTTGGGGAAACCAGAATTTCCTTAGGAGTCAAAAGAAGAAAGACATGCACATAGGACTGGAAGAACAGTTAAGTAGGTCGGAGGGTGGTAAGGAGAGAACGGCACAAGTGATGAAAACAGAAAAGAGGATTTTTAGACAGAAAAAGAAATTAACAATGATGAATGCTGGAGTGGAGTCTGGTAAAACTAGGTCTGGAAACGGGCGACTGGATGGTAATGAAGTTGCGCCAGTGACCTCGGTCACAGCTGCTTTGACTGAGTGACAGGGCAGAAGCCTAAATGTATGGCTCTGAAAACGCACAGGTGTTTTCTTCATTAAAGCAGCGGGTTAAAACTGCATTATGACATTTCTCCACCAATTATGAAATTTAACAAAAATTTTATAAAACATAGCAGTGAATTCTCCAACTTAACTTAGACATCAAAATGTTAATATGGTGCAATTAACATTTTAAACTAATGAGCAAGGAGGAAAAAATAATAATGTGGGGGCCGAGCATATAGCCCAGACCAGCTTAAACCGTAATCTTTCCTCCACAATCCCCAAGTCAGACAGGTGTGTGATAACAATTTAGAGAACGCCCCCTAAGACTACAAATATCAACAGAAAAATGAGTGGCTATCATTGCATTTTCCTATTTGGACAGAAGTATAGCGGAAGTGACTGGCTGGAGAGAAACGGGTGCACGGGGGTAATAAATGGCCTAATGACTGTGGAAGTGAACACACCGGTACCACACACTGACTTCAGGCAAAGAAAAACATTCAAAACCCAAGTGTTTGTCACATTAGAAGAGATACAGCCCCCAAATAAGTTGGGGGAAGAAAACACCACTAGGGAGCACATGAAAAAGACATTTGCAGAAGGAAAGTAAAGATTGGCATTCTGGCAAGAGGACCTGGCGTTAGCGCCTGCTCCGCTCAGCCCTCCCACTCTCTGCACACGGCTAGCCCACTCCGATCGTTTATGGCAGGTGCATTCACATGGCTAGAACAGGAAACAGAATGGTCACATAGGGAAAAAAAGAAGACACACAGATAGTGAGAAAAGAGCACAGAGATCTGCCGTACTGTATCAAAGAAAACGGTAGAAAAGAACGGTGCAGGCGAGAGTTACAAACCACATGGCAATTACACAAAAAATACAGGTGGCCCCTGGGTTACAGACAAGATACGTTCCTGAGAGCATCTTTAGGCTGGATTTGTATGTAACTCGGATCCCTGATGAACAGCACATATATTCAGTAATAATAATAACGACAACAATACCATAATGGCTTAATGTATTAATAATAACACAGTGTAGCACTATAACAATAATAATAATATCCCTGCGCTGTAATAATAGGTTACAGAAACTACTGTGCTCTTTCTTTTAATTCAAACAGAACATAAAAACAAATTCATACAAAAAGTTTAGATAGGAGACAGGAGAGATTTCAAAAAAGAATATTAAAAGTTGCCCTCACCTAATGTTGTATCGCCTCTAGGCTAATAGAAATGCTACTCTTATTTTGATCTTCTAACCAAACCAGTAATAACCTCTCCACTTCAATAATGAATCCACTGTGCTGCTTAGTAATAATTGATGCTTTCTCTGGAGCACTGCCTTTCATTATTTTTACTTTATCCTTTATAATTGTGCTTACAGTCAATCGACTGAGGCCGAATTCTTCCACAGTGGATGATGGCATCTGGCCTTTCTTGGAACACTTAATATTTTCTACTTTCGTTTCCATGGTAATCATATTTCTCTTCACTGCAGGCTCACCTGGACTTCAGTGGGCTTTGTCTTTGGAGGCATGGTCACGAGGGTAAACACAGACTCACAAAATTGAATAAAAAATTGAGACAAAGGTGGCTCTGTGTGTAGACGAGTGTATCGACAACGAGACGAGCCGCTCACATAAAGAGGCTGGGCCGCCCCTCCACCCGTGCCGTGCAGGTTTGTTTGCATGTGTGGAAGAAACTAGTGCCTGAGTTATTAGTTTAATTATTTAATTACAAATTATCCCATGGGGAGCCTTAAGAGCCCGTTCCTAAGTACAGAACGCCGTAAGTTGGGTCATCTATAACCCGGCGACTGCCAGTACTGAAGCAGAAAAAAACGTAGGAACAAAGGAACATACTATCGATGAGAAAAATTAACTTAGAAGACAACATAACTCAAGGTACTGAAGGAAGGTTTTCACACTTGCTTTATGTATTCAAAATTATATTATTCATTATAGGCTATTAAGTACTTTAATTCAATATGTAAGAGCATAAAAGTGAGATAATAAAAGGTAGAATGAAATGAAAAGAGAATTTGCCAATAAAGGAATAGATGGAGGCTCAAAATAACATTTAAAAGAAAAAAAAAACTATTAAAAGTCAAAAAGACTGAATAATTGCATATGTAATATGAGGAAAACACCTGTGAAAATGAGAGTGAATGTAGGTAAAAAATATAAAGCAATGAGGTCAGTGAAGGCAGACAAAGTTTTTAACATAAAGATTGAAACAGATGTGTTAATATATATAATATAAGAAAATGGTCCTGTGAGATACACACTTATATATTCGTATACATACTACATAATTTCCCAGGAAATTTTGGTAAAGGAAGATCAACAGTGAAAAATACCAGTGAAGCTATTTAATTTTAAGAACAAAGGATTCTACAAAATCAAACTGGCATTAGATATGTGCATAGTAATAAAAAAAAAAAGACAATGGAGAATTACAGAATTCTGACTACATGTTCTTTAACATGTAATCTCGGCAAAATATTAGAAAATCAAATTCCATAATTTATTAAAATAAGAAAAAACCATTACCCACACAACCAAGTTGGATTTATTTCAGGCACAAAAGGCTGTTTAAAGACTACAAAAATCAATTAATATAATCCATCATATCAGCACCCATTCATGATAAAATTCTCAGTCAACTAAGAACAGAGAACTTCCTCAACTTTATTTAAAAGAAAATGTCAGCAAAACTCCCATGGCTAACATCATATTTAATAGGGAGAAACTAGTTGTTTTTCCCTAAGATCAGGAACAAAGCAAGATGTCTTCTCTCATCACCCCTTTCAACATTCTGAAGAAGTCCTAGCTATGCAAAAAGACAGGAAAAGAACAGAAAAATGATACAGCCTGGGAAAGAAGAAATAAAAGTATTGTTTGCAGAAAGCTTGAATGTCTATGTAAAAATTCCCAATCAAACAAAAAAAAAAATTTCTGAAACGTATGAATGATTTTAGCAAGTTCATAGTATATAAAGTTAATATGTAAAATTGAAATGCTTTATAATATACCAGCAAGGGGTAATTAGATTTTGACATTAAAAACAATAACATTTATATTAGCACTGAAAAAATTTAAATCTTTAGGTACAAAAATAAGTACAGGATCTAAATAGAGAAAACGACAAAAATCTGAAGAGAAGAACTTTTTTAAAAAGATGAAGTATTCTATGTTCATGGAAAGTAAGACTCAATATTAAGATGTCAGTTTTTCCCAGCATCATCTACAGATTCAATGGAATCCCAAGTTCCCATAAAGCAATTTTAGAGATATTGGCAAACTGATCACGAAGAACATATGGAAAGACAAAGACCTCAAATAGTCAAAATGATGCTGATGAAGACCAAAATTGGAGAACTAAAACTACCAGACTTTGAGACTGATATAAGCTCTAATAATCAAGACAGTGTGGAATTGGTGAAAGAATGGACACGCGGACCAATGGAACAGAATAGAGCAAACAGAAACAGACCTGTGCAAATACAGACAACAGATTTTTCACAAATGAGTAAACACAATTAAATGGAGAAAGATAGTCTTTTCAACAAATGGTGCTGGGAAAATTGGATATTATGGGCAAAAAATGAATCTAGATAGATATGAGCTTTACACATTTCACAAAAATTAACTCAAAACAGATTATATAACTAAATGTAAAATGCAAAGCTAGAAAACTTTCAAAAGAAACTACAGGAGGCTATTTAGTTAACCTTTGATTTGGCAATGAGATTTTAGGTATAACACGAAGAGCAAGATCCATGAACAAAAAAAGTGATAAGTTGAACATTAGTAACATTTTTTAAAAGGAAAAAAGTCTTATATACAAAATGCACTGTTAAGGGAATGAAATTACAAGCCTCATACTGGGAGAAAATATTTAAAAAACACATATCTGATGAAGATTCATATCCAAAACATATAAAACTTGTAAAATTCAACAAGTAAACTAACAACCCAACTAAATATATGGGCAAAAGATCTGAACAAACACCTCACGAACAATAGATAGAAATGGTAAATAAGCATATGCAAAGAAAATACTCAGGAACATTTGTCATTAGGCAGTTACAAATTAAAACAACAATGAAGTACAACTACACACCTATTGAAATAGGTAAAATTTAAAAAAACACTGACAAGACAATTTGGCAGTTTCATATTCAGTCTGTCAGTCTTAAAATATGGTCCAGCAATTTATCCAACTGATCTGAAAATGTATGTCTATGCTGAAAGCCGCACACAAATGTGTATGGTAGTTTTATTCGTAATTGCCAATAACTGGAAAGCAACAAATTATCCTTCCATAGGTGATTAGATAAACATAGGTGATATGTCCATACAATAGAATATTATTTGGTGATTAAAAAATTTATCTGACAAGCCATGAAAAGACATAGAGCAAACTGAAATTACTCTGATATTACCAAGTGAAAAAAAAAAAATTCTGAAAGTAGTACATACATTGTGATCCAATGATACGGCATTCTGGAAAGGCAGATCTGCAGAGACAGTGAAATAATCGGAGATGTCCAGGGACTTGCTGAGAGGGGCAGAGAATCAATGGTTGGCACACAGAGGACATTTTAGGGCAGTAAAACTATTCTGAATAGTGCTGTACTTACGGGTATGTCAAAAGACACAATTACTGAACAAATTTAGTTTTGAGATCTTAATTGGCTTTTATTTTCAATTCTAGAAGTGTACAGTGCCTTATTCTGTGAAATAGAATGAGTGTGCCCATGAGCTGGGCAGAGGAGCTTGGCTTTATAGACAGAAAAGGGTGGAGCAAAGAAGAAACAGAGAAGAAAAGGCAGATTGGTTATCTCAAAATTACTTTCTTTGTAAATATTAAAGCAAAAGGGACTTTCTCATCTTGCTGACTAAAACTGATCTGTTTGGGATTCTCTCTCCTGATTTCTTGAAAGGTCAGATGAGCAACTTAGTTCTATCTTGGTGGAGCAGAGCTTCAGCATGAGTTGCCCATTTTGCTTTGGTCCACTGAGCCTGATGCAGGAGCTCGGTCCAAACCAAAGGCCTCTTACACATTTTATTTAACAACTTCATCACACTGTGCATTTATGTGAATTCACAGAATTTTTGCTCACTATCCTGAGGTAGACTAGCTGTAAGATTAAAAGCACAGACTTTCTGGCTGACAAGTCTGCCCAAGACTTTTGACCCCAACTGCAGGGAGTTTGGATCCAAATACAAAGTTAGAGGGCAGCTATTCCACATAAGATTACTCTCATGTCCAATACCCATTGCAAGTTTGGGGGTTTCAAAGCCACCCTCAGTTTCGATAATCACTAGGAAGACCTATAGAACTCACTGAAACCTGTTATACTCAGGACTATGTTTCTTATAGGGAAAGGATATATTAAAATTAGCAAAGGGAAGAGACACATAGGGCAAAGTTCGGGAAGGTTCTAAATGTGAAGCTTGCATTGTCCTCAGGATGTGTTGCTGTCCCAGTATTGAGAGGTAACAACAGCACAGAGCATTGCCAGGCACGGCAGCACCCATGCTCTGACGTCCAGATGCTTTATTCCATAGGCATGACTGCTAAGTGATTGTCCAAGTGGCTGAAGTTAGTCTCTAGATTGACTGACACCATGTTACTCAGAGCCTCACCCTAGAGCAAACTCTTGGTGGTTCTGACCTGGCCAGCTCCCAGCCTAAGACCATCAGTTGTGTTCAGCCCAACCTGTATAATCTCATTAGCATAAACTACCAGGTGTAATCAGAAGGGTCCACCACGGATAAGGATGTATTTGTGTACTTCTTATCACTCAGGAAATCCCAAGGGTTTATGGGTTACCACCCAGGAGCCTGGGCCAAGGCCAGGCCACTCTGGGTGAGGCCAAATTCTTTATTACCCAAGCACAAAGAGCAAACTTTAATGTATAAAAATTTCAAAGATATCATATAAGAAGTCAGATGAAACCATAATGGAACACAAGCTGTGACAATGATCTCGTTGGAGAAGGTGCTAACCTCAGTAATTTCAGAAGTAAGTGGAGTCTCTTAGACTACAAGTTAAAGAGGGAAGAGGATCTGCCAGCGAGAAGGCCAAAATGAAATGGCACCTAGTAGCCAACGATCGGCAAGCTCAGACCCTGTTTTCCAAAACTATTTCCCAGTGAAAAGAAACAGGGATCCTTGGAGAAATGGCCGATTGGCTGATTCCAGGACTGGGAGAGGAACAAGATGAAACTGGACTGTCTCACGGTTCTAGAAAGTAAGGACGTGTTCAACAACAGCAGCAGCAACAGAGAACCACAGAACAAGCTGCGATAGATGTTCAAGGAACACAACGGCCACTGAAAGAACTCCTAATGGTCAAACCAGAGCAACTGGAGGAACAAAATAGTCACAGAGTGACACACCAGGCCCACAGGGAGAGTCATGCTGATAGTGTGTGTGCTCGACATGATGAGGTGAAAATGCTGCCTCACCTCAGTGGTCTTTCACCCAGAAATTTATAATCCCAATCCATTCATGAGAAAAAAAAAAAAAAAATCAAACTAATTCCAACAGAGTAACATGTACAACATTTCTGGCCAGTACTCCTCAAAAGGTTAAGGTCATCAATAACAAGAAATGTCTGTGACACTTGCAGATAAGAGCTGCCAAAGAGAAAAGGTGAATAAAGACCAGGTCTTATTCTAAAAGGGGTTGTGGAACAGGACAAGGACATTAGGTTAGAGTTAAGGAAATCCTAGTAAGCATGAGCTCTGCTTAATACTGATGAACCAATATTGGTTCATTAATTTCAGGAAATGCACCATATTCATATACCGTACTGATAAGAGAGCACACTGTGGGCAGGGGCATATGGGCACTCTCTATATTATATTCTAAGATGTCTGTAAATCTAAAGCTGGTTTTAAATATAAATTTTATTATATTAATATGAAAAACAAAAGACTATTTGATCCCAGATTAACATACCTACATCAAAAAAACCGCAAACTCTCAATCAGGACAGCTTGGAAAATGCAGTACCATGTACACTCTTGAAGAAATTACGTGACAGTTTAACGTATTCAATTAAGAGTTCAGTGGAAATGAACTTCTCAGGAATGAGACACCATGTAAAAAGCATAGTAAATAGCAGTGAGCACTGAATACACAAAAGATGAGAATGGATACCGAAAGACTTGGGAACTGATGGATATAAAGCAAAAATGTGAACTTACATACAATTCAGTTCTATGTTCCTATATTTCCTATACTTACGAGTGTCAGTTGCATTATAATTAATTTTCATCAGATCTTTAGTTATGGCTATTTTAAATCTTTTGTCATCTGTAGACAACTCATTGTTTTACTCTGATATTTTCCTAAAAGCTTTTGTAAGCAACTATAACCCAAATGTGCTTGGTCTTCAGGGAAATTCATGGAAAAGACTGCCAAGTGCAGATTTCTGATAACTCTAAGAACATGCCATTGGGCTGGGTAAGAATTTCCTGAACTACAATGGGAAAACTGGAATCATAAAGCTTCTAACCTGAGATCAAGCACAGCAATAATTAATTATATGAGACAGAATTAACTGACGTGGGTGATAATTTTTATGACTTTTTGTTTCAAACAATGTTGGTTATTTAATGTTTGTTTTCCAAATTTGAGGGAACATTTTTTTTCCCCATTTTCTCTTAAGCTAACAACAGCTTGCAGCAATCTGGTAAAATGTACCTTTGCAAACAGAAGTGAAACGCTTACCTTTTTTTCCCTATCTGACCCCCCCCAGAAAGTAGAAACTCTTACTGAATATTCTTATTTTCCTGACAATATAGTTGCTTGCATGAGTTCATTAATAATTTGTTCTCCAGTAGCAAAATACAATTGGTGACATTGGTTGTATTAGCAACGGTGTGACTGGAATGTCATGCTTGAGTATGTTCACAGAATCAGATATGACCGGACAGTTTTAAGGAACTAATGTTGACTTTATAAAGTCAATAGAGCCCCTTAAGGGAAAAATACTGACCTAGCACCTTGCTTAAAAGGTTTCCTGCCCTTAAAGATTGAGTAAATTAGATAACTTCCAGGCTGGCCCAGGAGCCTTAGCATATTTTGGGAATTCATTGAAACCTCATAGGTATTGCAGGTGAAGGCTGATGTTGGTTCCTTGTTTTGGGTTCCTAGGCTTGAGAGGCTTTTAAAACTTTAACCTGATATTCCTTATTATATGTTCCAGCAAAACAGATGTAAAAAGAGCCTATATGTTAAATTACTATTTTTGCTCACTTATGTAAATAGTCAAGTTTAATGAGACTAGACTTAATTTGTAAACAAATTAATCTTATTGTGATTATCTTCGGTAAAAATGGGGTGACTGGAGAGAGAAAAATCATAGTGGCCCTCTTAGATTCTAGTCCTGTTCATTGTCTTTGAGGTTTTGTTATCTATCTGCAAAGTGAACCGGATGTTGAATTTTTCTTAATTTCCTGCAATATTTGGCTATGACTTTCCAAACTAGCATTTCCAATTTTCTCCACCCTTGTGAGTTGCAATAACTAAGAATAAAACTGCCCTTTTCCTAAATCCTTGCAAAATGAAGCTGAACAGCTTGATATAAACATCAGAAAAATCACTACAACAGCTCAGGTAGGTATAAACTTGGGCTGTTGGTGTGTGGGCAACTCAGAAAGTTCACGGGAACATTGACATCACCGGAGACATTCAAACTACAGACTCGATTCAACCCACATCTAGAAATCTTCTCCACTGACTGCTTTACAGACTCAGAAAGTGGTTTATAATTTGCTCCAACTATTAACCAGCCATTTTTTTCTTTGTTTGTTTCCATGGAAATGCCTCTTCAATTGCTTATGGGATAATCCACCAGCTCATTTTCTGGACTGTGAAACTTCATACAGAAGTTTCAAATGGAGAAATGATAGGGCTCAGGCCCATCAGCTGCTGAAATACGATCGAGGAAGGCCAGACTATGCACCCCACATATGACTCTTTAACATGAATTATTTTGAGCTCATTATTTTGGGAAATGTCAGACACAGGAGCTTGGAAAACAGAGCAGAAGTTACCTTTTTGTAAAAGAAATTTACATCCATAAGAAAATACCTGTTTGTAAACGTGTCTCCCTCTCTGCACTAGGACGAAACGGATGGCTCTAAATCACTAAAGATGCATATCTGTGTAGAAGGCATTAACTGAAGACCACATAACAAACTTCATTCTTATTTACTATGCTTTTCCTGGCAATTTTCCCACAACTGCCCTTCCTCACACCCTTCTTTCTTTGTTTCAGCAAAGAATGGTATTTAAGCTGAAAGTCAAAGCAACCTCTTTGAGATCTACTCTTGAAATATGCTAATTTCTCTGGGTCATGTCCCATATAGGTGACGTATACATTTTAATAAACTGTTTTTCTATTGTTAGTCTGTGTTTTGTTACAAGGGTCTCTTCCAATTAAGTACCCAAAAAGGCAGAGGAAAAATTATTTTTTCTTCACCTACTTAAATGATGTACTTCCAAAATAAATATAAACATATATATGATGAACATATTTCATAAGAGGATTACAATTACAAGTTCACCCTAGTTGATGAAACTTTGGGCAACTTATTCAATCTGTTATACAGTGAATAAGCACACAAATATCCTGGTAAAGTTCATTAAGCTGATATTCAAAAATATAAGAAGTTCAAAATTTTACAATGCTTTACTCAGATTTTTTAACTCTTTTAGTACCAAGAAGCAGGTACTAAAAATCATAGGTCTCTTTATGGAGTTTTCTCAAAGTTATCTTCCACAGGCTTCATTGACTTCTTATGAGCTTTTTGTTTGGAAAAATCTCTTACTAGTTTTATCAAATACCCATAAAATCAACTTTTTTTTTTCAATTAGATTGTAAGTGATTTATGTGTAGGGCCTTGGTTTTCTGCATTTTTCATCCATCCACTAAAGTTTCAATAAGTATATGTTGATTGATTACATAAAAAACAGATTTCGAACTGGAACTAGACAAGGATGCCCACTTTCCCCTCTTCTATTCAACATAGTGCTTGAAGTCCTAGCAATAGCAATTAGGCAAGAGGGTGGAGGGTGGTATTAAGGGTATCCAAGTGGGTGCAGATGAGATCAAACTCTTGCTCTTCACTGATAATATGATATTATATCTAGAAAACCCCATGAATTCTTCCAAGAGACTCCTATATTTGATAAATGAATTTGGTAAAGTCTCAAGTTATAAAATCAATATCCACAAGTCAGAGGCATTCATATACTCCAAAAAACAGTCAAGTCAAAACTCAAATCAAAAAGGCAATACCTTTTACTATAGCCTCCATAAAAATTAAATATCTAGGAATAAATGTAACAAAAGATATGAAAGACTTATAATAGGAGAATTACGAAACACTAAAAAAATAAATTGTAGAAGATGTAAAATGATGCAAAAATCTACATTGTTCATGGATTGGTAGAATCAATATTGTTAAAATGTCAATTTTACCTAAAGTGATCTACAGAATAAATCATTCTTTTTACCCAACATTTCACAAGACATCTCTGCAATAAGACAAGAAGGAATAAAAAAAGAAATATAAGAGGCTGAAATAGTTCTTTATATAGATAATCCTAGGGAATCTATAGCAACATAACTACTAAGATTAGTAATTCAAGAGAAAAAAACATAAACTGAATTAATTACTGTATTTTTTATTGTCAGCTAACAATTAGGAAATTAAATTAAAATTCAATCCCATTATATTAGTGCAAAGAATGCAAAGACCTAGAAATAAATTTAACAAAAATCATGAAAGAATTTTCTATAAAATATTATAAAACATTGCTGGGAAGAATGAAAGAGAAAAATAAATGCAAATATTTGCCCAAAGCATAGATTGTATGATTATTTTTAAGATGGTAATTTTCCAATATTTAAAAATAACTTGACATAATTTTAATTAAATTCTAGGAGCAATTATTTTATGGATTTGACAAGCTGATTCTAACATTTATATAGAAGTACAAAGGAAACAAGCATAACCAAAGCAATGTCTAACAAAAAATACAAAATTAGAGAATGAGCTCTACTTAATTTCAAGACTCATTATAAAGATATGATAATCAAACAGTTGGTATTTGAGAAAATATAGACAAATTGATAAATGGCACATGATAAAGAGTTAAAAAATAGACTTACCTCTATTGTCAAAATATGTGAATGCTCTATAATTATACTTTATTTACAGCTTATTATAGTTCAGTTATAACTCATTAAAATGGAAAAAAAGATAGAATTGCTTATAGAGTATATTACATTTACGGGTAATGGCAACCATTTAGAAAAATAGTTCCTGATAATAAAAAGTGAAAATATATGAAACTAATACATTATAGGGTTATAGATTACTTATAATACTTATTGTAAAATATATGGCAATGTGTGCGTTTCCTTTGATTGACATATTAAAAATATTTAATACAAAAGTTCTTTAGAAAAAGAACATGCAAAAAAGAGATTGGTTAAAATAATTTTAATATTTTGTTTTATATCTTTAATTACAAAAAATGACCTTTAACTAGAAGCCAAATAAGGTTGTTATGGACACAAAGTGGATTTAGCTAATTGTATATGAAGGTATGATTCAATCAAGAATCAAATTTTCACTAACATATTCAAATAAGACACGTTATGTAGTAGAAATAACTTAGAATTGCAATTTTCATGAATTGGAAGGAAGCTGTACTTTATAGCTGGCCAGAGGTAATTTAATTGTCTAGTAATAGAAGTAATTCTAAAGAATAGATTAAGAAATCACATTAGAGAAAATAAGAGGAGATTCCTAATTGGCTAAGGGTGTTTAAATCTGGGAAAAAGTAACAGAAAGTAAAATCACTGGAATTAGAGGTACCTGAATGGCGAACATTGCTAAATGAAGCAATGATTATCAAATATGGGCAGTGGCAGGAAATATACAAAAAGAATGCATATCCACATACAAGAGACATTACGGAAAATAAAATATTCACAGTCAACATGGACTACTATTTCAAAGGGCATATAATGTATGACTTCAACCAAAACTCTTTTAAAATTTATAGACCAATAATAAGATTACAATTATCTTTAATGTCCATTTCTTTGCAGACTTAACTAAAAGATTTCCCAGAAATTGTATTTTCTGTCAGGTTGATAGGGAGAATAATGGAAAGAAATATGAATTCTTATAATTCAAATCCTAAAACATTTCCTAATTTGTAACAAAACATTTTCAATTCTCAATAAAAGAAAAGAATGCAGATTTTTTCCCAAAGAAAATCTTTAATGCTAAAATGTATGAAAACTTTGATAGAATCTAAAATATAATGTGTCTATGAAGCTCTGTGAAATACAAATTTAAAGTAAACTTCAAATTATCCTGATTTTAATATATTTTTTTAACAATAGTATTATTACAGCATGGTGGAATTATAATTTTTCCAATTAATTATAATTTCATATTAATATTTGTGCACTTTATATGCAATATTTTCATACTACTTTATTTTCTAGAAAGAAATTATTATGTAAATATCTTTTAATGTAGATTAAAAGGGTCATTCATGTGTGATTTGGAAAGTAATTAAATGTTACACTGGAATTAAACAATATGTGTTATTTTTAGCCTTCCTCATAGCACCCCACATAAATTTCACTGATTTTCTAAGATGATGGACAAAATGATAACAAATTTTGCTATTGCTGTATATATTTCTAGAAAAGTTCATACTGTAATTTATATTTAATTGTGGTTAAAAGTTTCCATTTAGTTAAGCATTTCTTTAGTACAACAAAAAGGTGACCTTTCAATATCAATACAATTCTGAATAGGACCAGGAAAAAGATTTAGAAAGTAAGATCTTTTATATTTTTAGAAGACTTATTATCATTGTCACTTTTACATGAGTTGATTTCAAAGGTATCTCTGAATAACTGAATACTATCCCCTTGTTCATAATTTCTGTAGTAATTACTGGCTCTCAGCCTTAACTAATTTCTTCTGAAAAGGATTTCTATAAGCCAGTAAGTGAAATGTAAAAATAGCCACAAACCCTAGATAATGTCCTAAGGTAATCTAATTTGTAAATATGGCATTGATTTGGCTCACTAATAATTCTTTGAGGAGGAAGTAGACATTTTTAAGAGGGGTGTTTCAGATGTTCATAGAAGTATGAGAATTATGGAAGAAAGTAAATAGAAATGTCATTGTATGAATAAAAGGAGGCTCAAAAAATAAATAAATAAAAATAAAAGGAGGCTCTAGTGAATTATATATGTACATTTTTTTATAACTTGTTACAATTAGGCTTTGTTTTACTGATATTTTTCTTTTCTCTATATTCCCAGAATGCGAGTCTAAAGTGGGGCTAACTTTCAAGGCTCGTGTAGGAAAAAAAGACCAGCATTTATGTCATTATTTCTCTGTGCATTATAGAGCAGTCTAACGCAACCAGGTTCTTAATAGTTGCTTTATGATTATAATTACTTCTTAAAAGTTTCAGAAAGAGTTTTTAGTTATGAAGTTCCTATTGCTTTAAGACATATCAGCATAATTTTCTAGCAATTTAATTTAACATAAGAAGCAATGACAGTCTGCATTTCTTGGAATTTAAATTATGTTTCATCTAAAAACAACAAGACTCTAAGTCTGAGTCTGTTCAATTAGTGCTAATGTGATATAATGACAAAATTAATCTAGAAGATGTTCAAAATTTTAGAAATAAATCATGCTAGAAGAAATTTCACACTTAAGAATACAGATTCATCTTCTGCATTCACTTTTAAAGCAAATACAAGCAAAATCACACTCTTGATAACTGAATACTAACTCAGGTCAAGTATGTCTTTCATGACATATATTAATATTTAGTCATAGTTAGTAATAATTAACAATGTGACCAGTGAGGTTATTTTATTCATAATTAGCGATCCATTTCCAAAGTGCTGATAATTAAATGAATTACAAGGTGAAAACATTTGTTTTAAAACTTAATAGTGACAATAAACTACATATAATCTAAATTTGTGAGAAGAAAAAAATAAGTTTTTTAAAACTTTGATAAGGAATAATAAATGTAATGATATGCAACTTTGCCTCATGAGCCAATAAACATATATTTAATAAGTGTCGATTTTGTGCTCTTTCATTTATCTTAATAAACGTAATGTGCAAACTCATCAACTCTCCAAGCCAAAAATCACTGCCATTTATTTATATGTATTTATAAGCCCACTTCCAGTCTAACTTTATTCCCTACTCACCTAACACAACACGAGCCTTCACAATATTTATCTCCTTTACCTGATTTACTTGAAGCGTATTTACATCTTGCATTTCTATCATTAGTCTGCAAAACTACTAGCACAGCATATATAGTCTAACTCATATAAATTTCCAACCCTTTTTTCAAGCTACTGAAAAAGTAAAAGATACAGAAATCTGTGTATTGAGTACAATACAATTCCTTGCTCTACATTTTAGTTTGGCCCTATATGTTGCCTATTAATATTTTTGTACCTGGTGACTTCACCATTTTCCTCAATTTTACCTCTAATTTCATCTACTTCTTTTCACTGCCTCTATTACCTTCATTCTATTTTGGACATCATTAAAATAAATGGGACCCATTTAATAACAATTCTCTCAATTTCCTTCTGCACTGCCTGTAAATTTATTTGTATCACTACCTTTAAAGTTATATATGACATCTTTTTGTATTTTCTCAAAATCAAGATGATATCTGCTCACCTACCTCTTTTGTTTGTTTGTTTGTTTGTTTGTTTGTGTATTTGTTTTTTGCAGGAGAGGGCAAATTTTTGGAGCTTTATTAAGGAATCAAATTAAGGAATGTCTTGCAATAAGAGGTATTCAAAATGCCTACAAGTTGAAACCACCTGCAAGCTCTCCCATGGATTTTTAGTACTACTTGTGTTAATCAAAAACCTTAATCTAATGATTTGATTATTTTATTATAAGTTAAATTTTATTTTCTCAAAATTACTTTTTATTGGTTACATGCACACTGTTTATATATTAAGTTAGCTATTCTAAAGATTATTTGTTTTTCCATTTTTTATTGTTTTTATTTATCACTGACATTTTGAAGGTGTTTCTGCATTGCCTCTAGATTTTCATGTTGGGGATGAGAAGTCTGATGCCAGTATGACTGATTACCTTAAGGATAATCTTTTATTTTTACTTCATCCTTGTGAAAATTATGTGATACTTACTTTTTCCTGTGGTTTTTTATGATTTTATTAAACTGTATATGTGTAGGTCTTTCTTTTCATTGATTTTTGGGCACTTGGGGACCATATTGCATATGAAGATTGAGGCTTTCTGATGTGATTCTTGTCAAACAGTACATTTCTCCATTTCCACTTTTGTTTTGTTTTGCTTTGTTTTCTAGAATTGTTATTAGATGTATAGTGGAAGTCCTAGAATGCATTGTCTATGAATATCATTTTTTCATTATGTTTCAAGTTGAGTGATATTTGTTCTAGTTTTCTAGAATTTTTACCAATATTATCTTTTGATTCTGCCAATTTCAGGAACTATATTTTTTCATATCTACTGAAGTACCTAGTTTTTCAGATTTCCTTAGTTTTTATGTAATGCACTTTTTCTGCTCCAATATTCCATCCAGGATACCACATTGTACTTAGTCATGATGTCTTCTCAAGTTCCTATAGGCTGTGACAGTTTCTCAGACTTTCCTTGTTTTTGATGACTTTAGTAGTTTTATGGAATATTGATCAGGTATTTTGTAAAATACCCCTCAATTAGCACATACATGTTTTCATTGGTACACTGAGGTTATGTGTTTTGGAGAGAAAGATCACCGAGGTGAAGTGTTCTTCATAATATACTGTCAAGGGTACAAATTATCATCATGACTTATAACTATTGATGTTGACCTTGATTATCTGGCTGAAATAGTGTATGTGTGTGTGAGGTTTCTCCAATGTAAAATTACTTGTTCCCCTAAAGTATTGCATTTTTTGGAAGGGAGTCACTATTTACAACCCACATTTAAGGAGTGGAAAATTATGTTTCATCTCCTTTAAGGTGGAGTATCTACTTAAATTATTTGGGATTCTTCTGCATGAGAGTGAGATTTGTCTATTCCCACCCTCATCTATATAAATATGTACATATAAGTATTTATTCAATCATGGTTTTTGTTTTGCTTAATTTTCATTTTTTTTTTTTTTTTGAGATAGGTTCTCACTCTGTCACCCCCAGCTATAGTACAGTGGCATCATCATAGCACACTGCAACCTCAAACTCCTGAGCTCAAGTGATTTTCCTGTCTCAATCTCCCCAGTAGCTGGGACTACAAGTGTGAACCACCATGCCTGGCAATTTATTATTATTATTATTATTTTTGTAGAGATGACATTTCACAATGTTGCTCAGGCTGGTCTTGAACGCCTGACCTCTAGCAATCCTCCCACTTGGCTTTGTGCTAGGATAACAGGCGTGAGCCACCGTGCCTGGCCTCAGTCATGTTTTTATATCACCATAGCCTCATGATGTTGCTTCCATCTTTGATTATTAAAAGAGCTGCTATAAACACGCAGGTGCAAGATTTTGTGTGGACATATGTTTTCAAATCCCGTGCAGTTATTATATAGGAAACTGAAGTAACAAAAAAATGTTCAAGGAAAGATGCCATTCATCAGCCAGATATTTGCTACAACAATGCAAAAGTTTGACCTGGTCTAAAAATATTTTTTCTCACAGGCAATACTCGAATATCTTTAAGTGAAAGAATTTGGCAAATGAGAAAGCCAAGAAATATCTTTAATAAATTCAAAATAAAAAGATGTAAAAAATAGTTATAGAACAGGGAGGGAGTTCAGAGTAGTTGTGGAGAAGGGCATTTCAGGAAAACTAAGGGAAAGGAGGACAGATGAAGTTATATTTATTCTATTGTTTCTTTCTTACCAGAAAAATCTATAGGTTTGCTTTTACATCAATAGTGAAACTGAATTTTTGGATTGTTGAATAACTTGCCCCTACTCACATAAGTGATTGAAGGAAAAAAAAAAAAAAGATCTGAACTAGTCCAAAGCCTTTGTTCTATCCACTAAAATTCACTGCCTTTCTGTAATGTATAGAAAGAGATTCAAGAAGGATATATTAATTGTCAAATTTTGAAATTTCTTGTATTTTAAATTTTTTTATAATATTCCCAGCCATGAAGTGTATTAAAGATAATCAAGAACAAATAAATGTTTGATTACTGGTAAAACTAATTATTTCACTTAGTAATTTATAAAGGTTCTAGATTGTACTGCTACTTTGTATATTTAGACCAAAATTTAAAACAGATATAAATTTAAGTATTTGAATTTTATAAGTTTCAGTTTCTATGTATCCTCATAGATCATAAACTGAAATAATAACAATAAGTACAATTTTTATGTTTTCCCTTGATATGTAAGCATGTATCAGTCATCTGATGTGAAAGTGCTGGGATGGAAACATTTTGCTGACAAATAAGTATATGATTGTAAGGGAAGACTGTCTATAATTGTATAACGTGCTGTTTAGTGAAAGGTCTGTTAGCATTTCATTTCAATTGCCATTGTATAATGATTTAATTTATACTAGCATGAAACTTGGCATTCAGATTCTTCAAGCAAATATTGTCGCATTTGCTGACTTTAATTCATCTCGATCATATTCTAGACAAAGAACAGAAAGTAATAAGACATGCAATATTTTATTCATCATAAGTTATTTAAATATCTGGCTCACAACATGAAGACAGTAAATCATTTAAAATAATGCAAACAGTTCCTTCACACTGTATAGAAAACAAGCAGAATCATGTGGATATTAGATGAAAAGGAATAAGATAGAGTCAGAAAGAAAAAAGAAAGGAGATAAAGCTTTTTAAAAAAGTAGGAAAAAGAAAGATCACCTCCTATGTAACCTTTAATAACAGTATGGGGTAAAACTGAGAATGATGGCTTTCTCATTTCCCTCCAGAATAATCTCCCTATTTAAAGTTCACTGTGCTTCATGTGAATAATGTATGTGGGCTGACATTCCAGGATAGGAAGAAATAACATGAGACATAGTTTAATAGCTTTAAGTGAACAATACCATTTCCTAATATCTTAGAGAAGGAGAAGTAGAGCTCATCAAATCGAGCCACAGGAACTGTTAAGCTTTTAAAAATATGAGTACTAAGATCAGGTAGAGCCAATATTTTGCTATTGTATTTAAGTATGAGAAAAGACACGAAATATTTTTCTTTAAATGTACTTTTTATTTATTATTTATTAACAATGTGCTTAAGTCTATGTTTAATACATGCAGCAAAAACTGGCTCACTTACGGAAACTCTGTGCTCTATGTAAAATTTATGATTAATAACAGAGGGAATAAAAAGCCACAGGATTTTTTCTATTAATAAAGGTTGTTAGGAAAGTAATGCTGTAACACTCATGTACCAATGATTGTAAAAAATAGGAATAGCTACAGATAAATTTTCAAAATAACTGAAGCGTCCAAATTAAGTTAAATTACTCTTTCAGCAATGCTATTTTATATGTCTTAATAGTTGTTTTTCTATTAAGTTTTGCTCTTATATCACTGTACCTTGTGCTTCTTCAAATTATCAGCTAATCTCAACAGTTGACTTTTCATATATACATTTCAAAGTCAGCTTTTCTATTCCATTAAAAAGTTGTTGTCAATTTTGCTGTGATAATATTTAGTCTATATATAAAAATGTGGAGAAAATTGACATTTTTATAGCACTGGATCTTCCAATTCATGAATACATATAAATACATCCATTTATTTAGGTAATTCATGATTTGTACCTATAATATTACATTGTTTTATGTATAGATCTGCCTTTGTATCTTTCATTTGATAAATTTTGTTTGTCACTTTCCTAAAGCTCGCATTTATAAGACCTTGGGGTGAGAGCACATGAGTTTTAAGATGTAAGGTGTTTGCCTATCTGCGTGCAGGTGTATTTGGCACATGGCAATTGAGAACTTGTTATAGTTCCATCTCTCTCTTTCTGTCCTACCAAAAAAGGCTATTATTAAGTAGTTATATATTCAGTAATCACATGGACTAGGGTTACCTTGAAAAAACCATATATTTGAAATAAATTATTGGAAACAAGAGATCTTAAAAACAATGTTCAATGTTTGATTTAAAGCTAGACTTCTGAGGACTTTTTGCTGCTCTTCTATATCATTTTACAATTATATTTTCTGCTATTTTATAACAAATTGTTACTATTTTGTTTTAAAAACACATTTTGACTGACCCACTAGCACTTATTAATTTTAGTAATCCATTGTATAATTTTTTTGAATTTTTCTATCTTTTATAAATAAAAATTGCTAGCCCTGCAGACCTCTGGGAATTATTACCTTTAATCCTTTCAGTGATTCTATCCATATTTTCCACTAGTTCTCTCAATTACATTTGCTAAGCAGCACTAAGCTGAACATTTAAAGGGGACTTTCTGCAGATTGTCAGAGTTATTTCAGCTTAGCTTCCTCCTATCTAGCGCTGTGCCCTGTAAACTCTAGGCTCCTCTCAGCATTGTCTCCTCAGCTCCAGGTGTCCACAGGCTCTGCCTGGTTTCTCACTACGTGCAGCATGGCCCGGAAACTCTTTCATAGCAGTAAATTGGGACAAATGCATGGCTTGCATTAGTAGTTTCCAAATTTTCAGGGATCAATCTTTCATTTCTTGATGTGCAGTATCTTAAAAACCATGATTTTATATATTTTATCTAATTTGGTTTATTTCGGATAGGATAATAATTTCCAGTCCCTGTTTATGTCATCTTTTCTCTAGTCTGAACAATATTTTTTAAAAAATTAAGTTCATAATACCTTTCTAAGTAGAAGTAGAATGAAATGTGTCCTCTATTAGAAGAAGATTTTATATTTTGGAAAATTTATATATATATCAGAATTTATCAGAATATTTTACTTTCTTGTGCTTGAAAAATTTAACAATATATATCATTTTTATTGACTCAACAAAGTCAAATAAAATATGAAAAATGTTGGAGTAATAAAACATTTATAATGTGAATGGTCACTGCTCATACATAATGATATAATGAAATGCAGGAATAGCAGTGAAATACACACACACTTAATTTTAAAAAAATCCTTGTATTAATTTTATAAAACTATATATACCTTTTATTTTTCAGTCATCTTTCTTTTACAAAAATATTTTGACATTTTATTTTGTCTTTGATTGACCAAAACTGACATAATACATTTCTCACTACATTTGACTTGTTTCCCTAAACCAAGACTAAAAATTGTTTTTTCATTAAACCTTCAATAATTGAATTTCCATGATTAAAATATTTAAATAAAGTGATGTATTTCTTACATATGGATTTTATATGCTCCCTGGACAGAAAAAAAAAGCGAATTATTATAGTATTTCAGGAAAAATTATTTCACTGACATTATTCAATATAAGTTAAGTTGTATTTACCTGAAATTTCAAGTAATAACTCCTTTGACATCTAACATTAATCTAGATAAGAAACAGCAAACATTGAGGTAATCAATGAAAGCAGTGTGAAAATTCTGACATTTTCTTTCAAAGGAGCAAAATAAAAGCTCTAGTGCCAATTATTCCATAGTTTTTCAATGCACTAATAATGTTTTACCTTAAGATGTTATCTGTTAAGTGGGTTTAACATTATAATTATCTTCTTTAAGGTGGTTAGGGAATAAAAGCAAATGTTGTTTGTTTATATTCTAAAGCATTTTTCTAGAAAATGTATCAATAGAATGCTGTATTATGTTCTATGATATATACTAATAATTGTATAGACATTATATGATTCATTCACAAAAAAATATAGTGGTGGCATTCCTAAAATCCATAAGGACAAAAAATAATTCAGAGAAGGGATGTTCTTGATTGATAACTCTAATCCATAAAACCAGAATAATTGTGTGAAGAAGGAAGAGCTTTAAATGAGCTGGTAGTTTCACATAATAAATAAGAAAAATGGCAATATTACCAAATTATGATTATTGTGCTAGTTGCCATGTTTACATTCAAAGACATTATCAGAATATTTGTTATATATGCTGACAGTATCTGTCCTGTGAATTAAACAAGGGCTCAAATTATATCTTTTGATGACCAGGTATGGTGGCTCACACCCGTAATCCTAGCACTTTGAAAGGCTGAAGCAGGAGGACTGCTTGAGGTCAGGAGTTTGAGACCAACCTGAACAAGAGGGAGACCTCCTCTCTACAAAAAAAAAAAACAGAAAAATTAGCCAGCCATGGTGGTATATTCCTGTAGTCTCAGCTATTCAGGGAAGCTGAGGTAGGAGGATCCCTTGAACCCAGGAGTTTAAGATTGCAGTGAGTTATGATGATACCACTGCACCCTAGCCGATGCAACAGAGAGAGACACTGTCTCAAAAAAAAAAAATTATATCTTTTGGAATTATTTAATTTTTCAAAAATACAAACCCTATTCTTTAAGTGTTTATTAACATTGATAATAAATTTATTTTCTCACAAGTTATTTAAACCTACTCATATTTACTTAAATTCAGTATCTAACAAGTCCCTTTATTATCTCATCTCCCAAACCATGGTCACCCTGGGAATATAGGAAGATAAATGAATTTGGCAGATGTACTGGTACAATTTGATTACTGCTCAAGGCACAAAACAGACACAGAAGAGGTGCAAGACACAAGAGAAATAGAGCATAATTGGAAGAGAAGCAGGTGAAAATTAAGCTGATGCCATCTCTCAAAATGGAAAAGATTTGCAAAAAGAGAGATAGAGGAAAAAAAAGGGAGAGGGCCAGAAGGTGAGAGAGTGAACACAGGAAATGGAGAAATAACCAACAGCTAAAACTGGATAGGGATAATATCCAAATACAGGAAAATTTGAAAAGAAAATATACTCTAGCTAATATTGTGAAGTGAAAATAGGAAATACCTGATAAATCATTTAAATGGTAACTGTTACAGTAAAGTGTTACAATGGAAGGATGTTTGCTTTTAAAAAAAGCAAACAAGAATTATACATTTTATGAGAGCTATCCCTTGTTTAGTCCAATGAGAGTAAGATCTCCATTGAATATGGAAATTCATTTAAACAGCAACAAAACTGCACACCTTCCAGCACTTTAAAGGGAAATGATTTATATCTAAATTTTTATATTTACATTTATGGTAGCTAAAACCAAATATAAATACAATTAATCATTACATACATTTTGACGTCTTATTTTTTTTTTTAGTTCCAATAATTTGCTGTAGACAGGTAAACATACTTAGCAGCACTTTTAGTTCAGCAAACTGTATAGTAACTCATTAAAATTTGAGGGGTGTTTAGTGACCAACAAAATGTTGTCTCATTTAAATACTAAGTAGATCAATCATAATACTTTGTACACTACCTCATGAAAATTAAACAGTAGTACAAATCCCTAAAGGATTATTAATATTCCCATTCTTCATTATTTATTCATTTACCAATGCAGTGTTCCTACAGTTTGTAATTGCTTCACCTTGTGACCCCACAGTAATTAGCTATTTTTATAAAATTATGCTTATTTTATGCATATTTAATATTATTGTTGAAAATAAAGGTTTGTGTCATTCATTGAAAATAATATAAATTTAACAAAAATAATTTTAAAATTGCAAAACCTTATTAAGATAAAATTGACCTTCAATATTCTCTGCAACATACAATCAAAATTAAATGAGAGGTGCCAGTATATTTATAGTCTAATTTTAAGTTTGGTTTCTCTAACTCATATGTTTGAATTTTCCACTGATTTGGTACTCCGCAGAAAATAGTCCTAGCTTTTGTGTAGCGTATAATTTAAAACAATCTATACTGTCATTACATAAATTGATTAGCAGCAATTAAAATACCCATGACAATATCCTTTCCTATTTCTGTGGATTATGACCCACATTTTATCTAAATATAAATCCGTTCCTATTCAAAGTAGAGCTATGAATTCCATATAATTAAAGGTGTCATTTAAGATAATTTCAACTGTTTACTGACTATTTGAGCATTTTTAATTCAAAGAAGTATTATTTATTTATTTTTCAATCGTAATGATTGGACAAAATTAAGACCCAGATATATGTATATTTCCAGCAACACTGGAAATAGTACTGAGAAGAATTGCTGGAAATAGTTCAATTATTAAACACACTAGTCAAGTCTATCTAGTCAAGCTTCATTTGCTCAGGTAGTTCACTAAGCTTTTAGTTAAGTTTATTGGATATATTGTAATTTGGTCTTTTGTTATGACTTAACTGATTTTATAGGTAGACTGCGCTCATTTACATTTATTGAAAAAGACAGTAAGTTAGGTCTGAGTTTTGTCATTTTATATTATGATTTATATTTTATATACACAAAAATCATTTTCTTACAAGCTTTGTTCTGTTCATCTTTTAAGCTCACCTCTTAATAATAAGTACTAATTCATGTCCAGTAGTTTCTTTGGACTCACATCATAATACACTTAGGTCCCTCTTTAGACACTATTTGTTGATTTTCTACAGTAAATTATCATAAAATAAGCTTGTATTCTCTGTTTTTCTCTGTATCTTTCACTTATTCACAACTTTATTTTGTTCATAGCATTGTTTTTATAATATTTCTGCTTGTACTCCTTAGATACACTGAATTGGATTGATTTTTTCATTTATATCACATCTGTTTCACAGCTTTTACGGAATGGGGAATCAGTAAGCCTATTGATCTTTTCAACTTTTCTCCATCTTCTCTTCCTATTTTTAGTTGTATTCTTTTCTAAATTATTAGAGTTTATATCATTTGTATTCTCTTTTGTCATACTTACCTTCACCAAAATGTTTTTCTTACATCTAAAATTACTTATATTTAATGTTAATGTCTAGTCTATTGCTGAAAATATCGTCTTTGGTGGTTGCGTTTTGTCTTCTAGTTTCTGTGAAATCTTGCATGTCCATGCACTTTCTGCTAGGACATTGTAGAAGTTAAACAATAGGGAAATAATGCAGATGATGTTAATTAAAAACTATGGGGTCCTGAATTTAAATTGGAAATGTCACTCTGAATTCATGAGGTATTATATTAATGTGACTACATACCTGTGCAGTTTTCTTTCTGAGTCCAGGTTTCTTTATTGGTGTCTTATTTTTTGTGATGCTATTAAAATCTTATCTGCTTTGTGATGTTACTTTTCTGATGACTTTTCTTCATATACAGGGAGATTTGAGACTCATATGTACATTTTCTTACCTGTTTTCATTACATTTTGTTACTTTTTTAAAATATAATTAAACAGGATGGATTTTTCTGGGTGATGTTTAAACAGAAGATTCCTACTGAAGGAGGAGAAGGGCCAGGAGAGTTGTATAACCCTCTGTGCTACAGAGCTCTGCCCTTTGGTTTTTTTTTTGTTTCTTTTTTTCTTTCTTTTTTTTTTTATTGGGGGAAAACTACCAAGCATTTACAGTACAATGTTTACAGTCACAATTTGTAGTGAACTGATTTCCCAAAATATATTACCACTCAAGTTGACTTATCTTGTTACATTCAAAAATCTACTCTGTCAAAGTAGTCCGTAGAGTACATACATAGTGCTCCATATTTTAGATTTTGATTTAGCTTTTGGTATATGGATGTATAAAAATGGCAAAAGTCATTGACCTGTGCATTTTTACTGTCTATAAAATACTCTATTATAATAATAAGGCACTATGAAACTAAAATAAAGTAAATTTTGGAAAAAAAGATTTATGTATGGAGAAATGCTTGTTATATACTGTCAACAAATAAAACAACTACAAATTTTTGTGTACAGAATGTCTTAATTCTAAACTATGCAAAATGAATAGAAGGAAAAGTCCTGGAAGACATATACTGTGATGTTAAAGTCAAGATTAACATCGACACTGGTAGGATTATGGATAATTGTTATTAAACATGATTATGACAGTTGATCAGTTAATTTAAACTCTGTCAAAGCCTAGAATCAAAAGTAAAGAAAAATACATACTCTAAATATTTTATTTAAATGTTCAACCATGTTCAACCATGTTCATTTATTTTCTTTTAATTTATTTATTTTATAATTATTTTATAATTTATTTTATTATTTATTTATTTTCTTTTCATTTATTTTCTTAAAAGATGTAGACCTTTCTTTTATTCTTTTGAGTAAAGTTCTGCTGATTGAAGTTCCATTTTTTTTTCTTTTATAGACTACCCCCATTTTGGATTCTTCAGCAAGGATTTAAAGAGGTTTGGAAATGATTTGAGTGCAGATTATTATGATTTTTAAAAAATTGATTATATCCAAACCTAATGTAACAATAAATTTTAATTACTTATTTTTATCAAATCTTTCCAAAGAATTCAAATTATTTTTATACTCAGTAGCTCCCTTTCTTTTCATACTCTTATTTTCCTGACATTTAATTACACTTCATAAACACATTAATAGGTAAAACTGGCATAAATGACTTTGTGAATAAATAACCTTATTCTGGTGACCATTCTGGCATGCACATCATTCTGTGGGAGGAGATCTTGCAGATAAGCCAGAGATAAGCTTGCCACAAAAATATTCAGTATCCCCTGGGGATCAGTCAGTATTTTTGCAGAAAAAAATGGAGAGTATAGATTAATGTAGCAAGTCTGTTAAATGGGTATCAGTTAAGAGAAATTTTACTAAACTTTTCCAAATTTTCATTGGTCATATATTTTTCCAGTAAGAAAAAGCAAGCATTTATATCATATAAATTTAATATTATGAGCAAAAAGAAAGTTAGCAATGTAAGTAAAACCATTTTTAAAATGATTATTTGAAGGAACTCTAAATGTTGAAACTGTGATATTACCGCATGTTCCTAGGACTCACTTTACAAATTTTTACCTCTGAACTTTGAGAAAGGGATTAATATAAAGAAGAATATTGGCAAGCTCTCTAGACTCTGAGTTCAGATTCCTCAAGGACAGAATGTTGTATTCTACCCCAAAGACAGCTTGGGATAATCTTTGGAAATACGAAAACATATTCTTTGCCCAGGTGCTGTCTGTGAACTTTTCCCTGCCTTGAGCCATAGCATAAGGAAATGCCTGAAGTTAGAAACAATGTGTGGTATAAAGTAGATGGGCTTTGGGATCAGACAATTGATCAAGAGGCCAAATTGATTTACGTCTTTTATAGTTATTAACATGACTCTCCTTAGTTCCCTATTTCAGGTAACCAATATCCAATCCATCTCAATGTGACTCAGGAACCAATCATTTTCTTCATTTCAAACTCTGTATCTTTTCATTCTAACCTCTTGTTTGAGTAAATATGTCCAAGGACTCTAGACCTTCCCTTTGGTTATGTCTTTGAGGTTAAACAGATCGGCGTATTTTTCCTGCAGAATTAATAGAACTCAATTTTTTAGGAACTTACTATAATTATTTGTGTTATTTACACTGTGATTTTCTCTATGATGATTTACTCGGATTTTTAACCAAAGTAGCCCTCAAAATCTATCCTGTCTAGATTGTGGAAAATGGCGGAATAGAAGTGCCCTCCTGGATCTCTGCTCTCAGAGTCGGAGGTGAAATAGGCAGACCACTGCACACGAGTGAATTCCACTTCTACAGGACCAGCTCTGCGGATCTACAGAGAAACAGCGTGGGACACAGGACCTCAGTGGAAAACAGAGGTGAATCGGAAAACTTCTCGCGAAGTAGAGAGACTGTCGGGTGCCTTAGAGAGGGAGCCTGGTTCCTGCTCTGGCCGGC
>CAUYRT010098671.1:0-11997 GCA_963574885.1 Lepilemur ruficaudatus
TGTGGAAAAGAATTTGGAGATTCCTCAAAGAGCTAAAAATAGAATTACCATTCGATCCAGCAATAGCATTATTAGGCATCTACCCAAAAGAGCATAAGACATTCTAGTATAAAGACATCTGCACCCGAATGTTTATGGCAGCACAATTCACTATTGCTAGGTCGTGGAAACAACCTAAGTACCCGTCAATGCACGACTATTAAAATTTGGTAACAGCTTTATTGAGATATAACTCATATAGCATACAATTCACCCCCTTAAAGTTTAGAATTCAGTGATTTTTAGTATATTCACAGAATTATACAACAGTTATCACCACAATTCATTTTTTATTTTTCTGACCGCGAAACAAATCCCTATACAACCTAGGTTTTTACCTCCAATCTTACCTTCTCATTGAAGTATGGCCGCCACTAATCTTCTTTTTGTCTTTATAGATTTACCTATTCCAGACATTTTATATAAGTGGAGTCATATAATCCATAGCCTTTGTGACTGGCTTCTTTCACTTAGCATAGTATTTTCAAGGTTCATCCATGTGGTAGCATGGATTATTGCATCATCCCTATTTGTGTTCAAATAATATTTCATTGTATGGAATACTACATTTTGTTTATCCCGTTATCAGTTGGTGGAAATTAAGATTGTTTTCACCTTTTGGCTATTATGAATTATACTGCTACAAATATTTGTGCCCAAGTTTTTGTGTGGACACATTTTTAATTCTCTTGGGTATATACCTTGGAGTTTTTAAAATTTGATATACATCATTCTTATTTTATGACAATAATTTCCATTCTAGTAATACCTTCTATTTCCTATTTTTTAAAAATAATTTCCAGTTTTCATACCCATGACATAAAATTAGGATTAAAATATTTTGATGAGAACGGTGTTAAGAAGGAAGAGTCATAGGATTTGCTAAGAAATCTATACAGTATATTGCCTGATGATTTATTCACTTCTTCTTTAGAGCACTTTCCTATCTGAGAGATATATCTCTTTTCTTCTTCACTATTCACCTAAGTTTATGGGAATTTCTACTATATTGCATTTTTCTGATCTCACATATAAGGTTTTCAAAGCTCTATTATTCCTTTACATAAACTAGTAGGAGTTCTAGAATGAAAGAATAAAGAAATTAGGAGACAGAGTTATCAAATAAATAATTCAAAAATTCATTCAGAATTGAAGATGCAAGCTTTCAGTCTTAAAAGTCCAAGTAAAATAAATTTTAAAAGATTCACACCGAATCACATTATCACAAATTTCATAACACCATAGATTTTTAAAAAATCTAAAGCCTTACTCTGTTGGGGTACACAGGTCAAATGAAAAAGAATAGCACTCAAAGTTTACTGGATGCTGGGACACAAAGGAATAATGCCTTAAAAATCAAAGGAAAACATTTTTTTAATCAATATATGGTAGGATTACTATTCACAAATGATCCAATTTTCCTCTCCTTCTAGCCATGTGATAGAATTGCACTTTCTTGTTCTCATTAACATTAAATGTGGAGTTGACACTTGTTATGGCCAATTAAATATGAGTGATAGTCATATACTTACATCACTTCTAGGTGGCTGGTACATGACATGTCATGCTCCCTTTTATCTGCTCTGATAAATTGTGATCATGTGACTTGCTTGGCCAATAAAGTATGAATGGAAATAATGTGTGTCTCTTTCACACAGAATTTTTCATAGTCAATAAACAATACTTCCTGTTCTCTGCCTTGGTAGTTGCAGAAGCATTTGTTGAGATGGAGACTCCACTGGATTGGACTAAAATAAGCAGAGCTCCTTTTCCAATCTGTACTAGACATGCATCTTAAGTGAAAAGTAAATTTTTATGTTAAATCACTGCAATTTGTGGGCTTTGTATTAAAGTATCATAACCTAACATCTGGACTGGTAAATCCAAGTATTCTCTCCCCATCAAACTATCAATGAAGAGTGAAGTAACATAAAATATTTTCAGACCTGCAAGTAATCAGAATGTTTATTCCCATTTAATCTTCCAAATAAGTTACTTGATAATATATTCCAACAAACAAGGTAGTAAACTAAGGAAAGGAAATATATGGAATCCCAAAACAGTGTATCTCAACTTGAAAAGCAATAAGAGGAAATCCTGAAGCATCAGTATAGCCAAACTTAAAGAGCAACCAGTGCAGATTAGTGAAGAAAGAAAAAGGATTCCTAGGTGAAGTTTACCTGGGAAGCAAAGAAGAATTCTTTGTACTGGAATGCATGAACAGTTGGAAACATTTAAAGATATGATGCAGGCAAATAATGCAATAAAATAATTTAAATTCTTGGAAAAACATATTTAAAAACTCGCACATTAAGGTAGAATCTCAAATATGAAGCAAAATAAAATATTGAATATTTTAAAGCAATTAATGAAATGTATAAAAAAGTATCTGACTTTAACCTGAGAATATTATTTTTTAAGTGACTTGAGATTTGTGAAAGTAAACCCATAAAGAACCATATGTAATGCTAGCAAATACTTGGACTAGACCTAAACAACATTTATCACCAGTGCATTTATAATGAGAACTAATGGGATATATTCAAAATGCTTTTCTTCAATGTCCTCTTTAAAAATTAGAGAAAATCATATTCTTTTGCAACTAAATAAAAACCAGTAGTGCCATTGCTTCTTTGGACACTCTCAGGTCATAAAAGTCAGAAGGCCCTTTTAAGTAGTTAATTTACAAAATGTAGTCTCAGTCTATTACTAGATACTAGAATGCTCAAAATGTTAATAATCATCATTTAAATTTTCATTTTAAGGTAAGACCTCCTCTCCAACAAGTGTCATCTTGTAGTCAGAGCTACCTGTAGACTTAAACTTGCATGCAGGAAGGTGGACAGGTAAGATTCTGTTTTCTTTCTCACTTACCTCTTTCTCCACTTCCTAATTCTTGTTACTGAAACCTCTTGGGCTGGAGCATCAGAGAGTACAAGGTATGGCAATGGGTGGGATCAGAACATTCTTTACTTGGCTGTAAGTAAATTTACTTGCTTGTAAGTTATCTTTATGCTTTCTGTGTTAGGCAGATATTTAAAGTTTACTCTTTATCTCATGGGCACTTTTGTGAATTCTTGGAGGCTTCCTTGTCATGCCCATCCAATTATAACTTCTCCAACAAATTATTAGCTCATTAAAAATGAATGATTTCAAATCAAAAGTTTAGTTCATTATATCCCAAACAAGAAGCAGAACAATTAATCAAAGTATGAGCCCAAACTTTCGACACAGTTTTGCCATCTTAACAGTAGCTTGCTTATGCTGGCAGTGAAGAAGCCTGGAGAGCTCGTGGCAATGAAATCCTGAAAGGTGCTTTCCAAAGCTTGTTGAGAATGGAGCAGTTTTCTTTGCAAGAAGTGGTCCAAAGCCTGGAAGAAGTGGTAGTCAGTTGGTGCAAGATCTGGTGCATATAGTGGATGACAGAGAATTTCCAAGTCCAGCTTTGGTAGTTTGACCAGCGTAGTTTGTGTGACATGTGGTCTAGCCTTGACTTGAAAAGGATTGGCCTGTCTCTATTGACTAATCCCAGCTGCTTAACCTCAAGCATCCTGATCATTTCCTCCACTTGGTTGCAGTGGACATCTGCTGTAATCGACTGATCAGGTTTCCTAAAGCTGTAGTGGGAAATACCAGCGCTGGACCACCAAAAAGTCACCAGTAGCTGTTTTTGACTAATATTGGCTTTTGGACCATGTTTCAGCACTTGAACACTTGCGATTGTCAAAATGAATCCATTTTTCATCACACATAACAATATGGTATAGAAATGGTTCACCTTTATGTCATGACAGCAAAGAAATTCAAGCTTCTAGACAATTTCTCTTCTGATGCTCATTTAATTCACGCAGTACCCATCTATCCAGCTTCTTTACCTTGCTGATTTGTTTCAAGTGGTCCAATATTGCTGGAATAGTAATGTCAAACCTTGCTGCTAATTCACGTGTAAGTTGAGATGGATTCACGTCCACTACAGCTTTCAACTCATCATTATCCACTTCGGTCTCAGGTCGCCCATGTGGTTTATTTTCAAGATTAAAATCACCAGAACGAAACTTCTTAATCATTGATGTACCATGTGTTCATTAGCCACATCCTTCCTAAACACATTGTCGATGTTTCAAACCAACGCACTGCATTGGTTCCACGACGGAACTCATATTAGAAAATAACACGAATTTTTTACTTATTCATGGTTTCACAACAATTACCCTAAAAATTTTTCTAAAAATAATCGCAAGCCCAAAACCATGCAATTGAAAGAATGAAGATGTGCCTTTACAATAAAAATAAAACAAGAAGTGTCAAAGTGAAATGTCAGAGATATCAACTGTCAGACTTAGTACTTAAGGAAATAGGACGTTTCATATTTAATAACTTAAAATCCATCTCCTAACAGTCTCATTTCCATAGGGAATGTGGCTGGCATTTTTATTAAAACAAGGAAAATCTGTTTTCCACAAAAGATTGGAAATATAGAAAACTGATATGATAAAAGAAGGGAACTCTACTTACTGGACCCCAAGAGCTGAGTATTCATATTCCAAAGGGCAGTAATAGAAAACATTCTGAAGGGTCCCCAAACCACCTGGGGGCTAGCTTACATAGTGAGTCAGAAGTAACTGAAGCCCACCTATCCGATTCCCCATGACACCAGAGGTTACCCTGGACTTCATCAAGAAAAGAGAGAGAGACAGAGAGAGAGAGAGAGAGAGAGAGAGAGAGAGAGAGAGAGAGAGAGAGAGAGAATGTGCTCCCGTGCATGTCAGTAGGCAGTAAAATTTTGTACATAAGTTTATATAATCTTAGATCAGCATTCTTAAAAGTAGTCATACTGAAAAAGTAAACTGCAAATTTACTCCTTTCTTGATGAAAACTACTCAAGGTATGTAGCTGTATTATAACCTCTAGACTGGTGGGACCATATGATAATACTTTTATTTTAAAAGTTCAGGGTGAATCAAGGATAGAGTCTTATCCTTCTTTTTTATCTTCAGCAGTGCCAACACAAGAGCTGAATTGATAAAATTTCTCACAAAATAGTTCACTGAATAAAATCTATATAACAATTATATGGTTAGTATAACTATAATTTTATCATTACTATTATAAGTAATTAATGTATAATATAGCACAGGTGTTGTATAAGTAAAATTATATGATTAATATTAATATAATATATATGTATGATTATACACAAAATTTCCTGTCAGCAAGAACCTGCTAATCAGTCCTATGTCTATGTACATTGAAATGCATTGAGTTATATTCTTAACACGAAGTACTCAGTGATGTAACCATCTGAGCTCAGTCATGGACTTAGCTGTGTCCTCTGGGTTATTTCTAATTTAATGTGTGAAAACATATGCGCTCTTTTCATACAGCAAAAGGTATCATGCTGAAATTTGTTCCCAGTGTAGGTGAATGTGGGAATTTGAGAGTGTTAGTTCAATGCAGTAGCCAAAGTACTAATTATGATACAGTTTCACCTGAAAGGCAGCCCTAAAACATGAAGTCCCAAGACAGCATTAGAGAAAGGCTCTAGCATTAGAGTTTTTCTTTCATTCTAGCATAAATCAAAAGTGACTGAGCAGTGTATTGCAGTTTTCCCCCCACCCAACTAAATTTATCTTGGAATGGAGACAAAATAGGGATGACTTACAAATTAAAGGACATTTTCCATTATATTCAGAACATATGTAAACAAAGAAGGAGACTGAAATTCTATGCCTTCTTATCCAGCCTCAGGGAGCTACCTCATTGAAATTGTTTGCTACTACATGGAAAATAACCAAAATGAATTAGCCCCATGGAACAAAAGAAGTGACATTATGAACTCAAGTGACAAGCAATAAGATCCCATAGGGAGCAAATTTCTTAAAAGGAAGTTTCAAAATTCCTTTGTCCTGGGTATATCAGCATGGAGAGCTTAATTTCATGAAGCTTTAGAAAGGAAGAAAACTGTAGCGCACACTCTGGTAAGTTCAGATCTCTTAATCCTTCTAAATTGCTCTGCCTTGTTTAGAAAGATCTGCTTACAACCATCATTGTGCGAGTGTAAACACAAGAGCTCTCAGGCCATTCTTTGAGCGTCAGCTCTGCCAGACATCATTCAGGTCTCATTTTACAGGCAAACCCTTAGTACCACCACAAGCTTCTTTAAAAAAAACCCAAACCATAACGCAAGGAACATGTACAGATCTTTGCATGTCTGGGTTTCCCTATAAGGGCATTGGATTTTATTCCCGACACAATTCTTGTTTATAGCTCAGGGAATTTATAGCCACCCTCTTAAACATCTGCAGTCATCATTTTTTCTCTCTTTTCTGAGGAAAAGCACAACTCTCTCTATAGGACAGAAAGCAGGTATTTCCACCTATTAAGCCTTAAAGGGAGATGTTCTCTCTGTGGTTTTACTATTGAACTCAGTAAAACATAAAGATTCCACTGATGTCAAGAGAATTAGGATAAGGGACTCTGACACTAGAGCTTTAATATTTTTGGAAAGTTCCATTAGCTGCAAGTCAGGAAAACAGGGATCTAAATCCACAACGTTTATGAATTCACTGTGTGGATAACAGTACACGTCTTCATTTTCTTTGTGCTTGATAGAAACACAAATTTTTAAAGCCAGGGGAAAATTTCTGGTTTCATCCAATACAACACTTTCATTTTAAATGCACACTATCTGGGTGATGAGCACACTTATAACTCTGACTCAAACTGTACAAAAGCAATCCATGTAACCAAAATGTTTGTACCCCCATAATATCCTGAAATAAAAAAGAAAAGAGAGGAAAAAAAAACACATTTTAAAGAGAGAGTCTTATATCTCAAACTGTTAATTTAACCTCCCATAGGGGAAGAGCTGGACCTTCTCTCCAGATCTTCTAATTTCACAGTGCACTGACTGCACTCTCCACTATGCTATAACCCAGTTTCCTCAGCCAAAGCCTAATGGCATGTTTCCTATTACTGCCGCATTGCAAGAATCACAAAAAATATTTGACCAGGAAGTATATCGAAAAAATAGTAGCTGAAACCCAACGTAAGCTGTTGTATATCTTAAACTTAACAATGCTATAAAATGCAAGTTCAATCCTATCTTTAGAGTCACTTTCAGATTTTTATAATAATGCATTATCACAAAAGAGATCATCTTTAATATTCTATCATTGGCAAAAATCTACACACTCTCTCTATATAGATGTAAATGGAAATGGCTACTCTGAAGAGAGGGCCATAGCCTAGAACCTTAGAAATCATCACCATTTCCCAAATCTTGACTTTGTCATTATTATGATGCTAACACTTTTAGTATAAACTACTTGCTATGGACTAAATTGTGTCCCCTCAAAATTCGTATGTTGAATCCCTAACCCTCTATGTAATTGTATTTGGAAATAGGGTCTCTCGGAGGTAACTAATGAAGGTTAAATGATATCATAACCCAGCAGGACTGGTGGCCATATAGGAAGAAGAAGAAAGAGATTTCTCTCTCCACACAACCACAAAGAAGAGTTCATGGGAGCATAGGGAAGGTTGGCCACCAACTGACAGCCAGGAAGAGAGTCCTCACCAGAAATTCAATTGGCTGAATCTTGATCTTGGACTTCCAGCAACCAGAATTGTGAGAAAATAAATTTCTGTTGTGTATGCCACCCAGTCTGTATTTCGTTATAGCAGCCTGAGCTGACTAATACACTAATACTAAAAAAAAAAAGAGTAATTTGAGAAACATCAGGCTGAAATTATAAACTTTATGTTGAAAGAAATGGAAATATTTTAAAGGTCAGTTGTGCAAGTTTGTTTTTGTACAGTTCCTTTCCACATCACTTCCTGACACATCTGGTTTTTAAAGGTTGCCAGTATGACACTCAGTAACAATAGCAAAAACAACAACAGTCCAATCAGATTCTTAACATCATGATTATATCCAACAGAAAAATGTGGCATGCCTTATTCCAGAGAAATAAAAATATAAAAAATGTTGTGCTCTTGTCCTTATTTCTAAAACTATAGCAGTCCTAGAAAAATAATTAACTAATTCTTTCATCATAAAAAAACAAGAATATCCTTAAAGAGAAAAATCTTTTGTGAGTTGCTTCCTCTTATTGGTGAACTCTGGGCTGGTCTCTAATTGGGGCTGGGGATAGAAGGCCACAATGCCCAAGCTCTTTCACCCAGTACCAAGCATTTTAACAGATGAAACTGCCTGAGTCATAATTATTTTCAGGGAGTTCTTTTCCCCTTCCTCTCCAGCTTTTAGTCTCAAGTATTATTTCTTTCCAATACTGCTTTTCTTTTTTTTTGTTGCCAGAAAAATCCAAGCTCTTTTTCAAAGATTAGATTACCAGCCAGTGACTTTCCTTTGTTGAAAGGACAAGCTTTCTAACAAAGGAGGTGCCTCTCAGGGTAAAATAAGATGCATTGAGGGACTGGGCCTAAGGCCTAGATATTTACAAACTTCATAAAGCTAAGTGACTTTGTAAGTTGTCCAGATTTTAATACTAATTTCATTCTTTATTCCTGAAGAAAAAAAAAACAAAAAAGGAGAAAAAAAGACCCTCTTATCCCCCACAAAAAAACAAACAAATAATGATATCAATAGCAGAGTTCTACAGTTTAAAATTCCAAAGAGCTTTATACCATATTATTTATTGAAAAATTTTTAATGTTTTTCTAGTGTGTATAACATAAATGGAAATAAAATCTTTATAATCACACTCCAGTCATTAAACTCTTCACTATTTTCATCAACTTAAACTAAGGAGCAAAATCTAAAAACAAAAGTGGAAAAATGTGAGCAATTTAGAAACTCCTCAATACTATTCCCCATTTATTTATTGTACCACAAAAATGTTAAAGACTATTTCTCTTCGTATCAGCAAGCGTATGTTTTTAAATTAATAAGTATTAAAGATGTTCCTTAGACACTGTTTATTGCCTTGCCTAGAGTTAGTTTGGAAGACAACTGTGGAGTACTAAGAAAAAATAAAAGAAGAAACATGATATTCAGGCCAATTTCCCTTGCCCAATTTTAACAGACAATGGTTCATTCAAGAGCCATCTCAGAAGAGCAGAGATGCCTGCTACTGCAGGGTCTGCCAACCTGTGACTGCTCTGATACGATGCATGAGCCTTTCCCTCCAACGTATAGCAGCACCCTTGGTTCCTACTGTTTCAGCTGCCCCACCCCCATCACAAGTCCATCTCAGCATCCACTGTTGGCCTCCCTCACCTAAAAACAACCTAAGACCCATACAGTATTCACCTGCACTTCTCCTTCGTCACCTTTCCCTAAACCATCATCTATAATAATTTTAACTTCCAAATCTGTATCTCCCTAGCCAACTCTGTCCCTTAACCCCACCTCCAATCCCCTTCTCAGGATCTATCCACTTCCTAACACCAGTACTCCCTCCTCAACCTGGGCCTTGCTCTCCCATGTCCTAACCATCTCACATCCTCAGTTCCAAATTTCAGTCCATTCCCATTTCATCTTGGAAGAACTTTCTCTCATTATTTCAGGCTCTCTTATTTCTGGCAGAATTGCAGGAACCCCATAATGTCTGCTCCTCACCTTTTAAATCTCTAGTCCTACTTGCTGATTTTCTCATTTCTTTGGGACAAGGGACATGTGTCTCTGTACTGAACTCGTATGCCTAGATTCTATCTTCTCATTCTGGGGACAGCTTTTTCTGTTTGAGATCATGGTCCTTCCTAAGTTCGTACTGTCTTTTACTTTCTTATGCACTATTTTTAAAATAAATGCATTTAAGTCCAAAATAATGTCATTTAAAAAGATATAAATAACAGGACAAGTTCCGTAAAGGTAAAGTGCAAATTATAATTGCATTAAGTCTAAGACACACCTGCATAATTTAAATAATATTGAACTTGCAGTCACAGAACATTGGTTTATAAAGGACGTTTGGCCATGCATTTGCTGTTGAAACTTAAAACACATTACTCAATTTTCCTGAGTGTGCTACATTGACTATGGACAAGGCTTCATTATTCCACCTGCTTCTATATCTCCTGCACATCCCAGAGAAGAGGTCTGGAACTGTATTTCTCCTACTCTCCTTCTCAGTGTGTTTCCTATTTTCTGTCTGACAATAATATGCATTTATAATCAAATGTTTGAGAAAGTGTTTGGGAAGCATTGGATTGGATTCTGAAGCCAATACACACAGGAGGCACCTGCCTCATATATAGCAGTCTCTTAAAGCTCTGGTTAGGAAGCACCTACAAGGCCCACCACATAGCAACTATTCACTGACACCAGATTTACATCCACTTCTAGGCAAGAAGAAGGAGATCACTTGCCTGTACCCTTAAAATAAGGATGAATCATATAACTAGTTGTGGTCAGTGGGTTATGGGCTAAAGTAACTTAAAGGACAATGTCCAGGGACTCTTGCTTTTTTCCTACCATACTCAGCAATGTTCTAGATAGTGGAGTCAGCAACCCTGAATGAGAAAGGCAGTCTCATTGATCATTTAGTACAAATGAGCAATACTTTTTTGTTTTAAATAACTGAAAATTTGCAATTTGCTGTTTGCAATTTACTCTTTGTTACTACAACATAATGTAGCCATCCTCAAAAATGACCTGGGATTCCATTTCTTGTTCTACAGAAAAAATTCTAACTACCTCAGGTGATTGCTTAGATTATTAAATAAGGTAGGCAAAAGTGCTTGAGTCAAAGTTCAACATATAGTAGGTCCTTAGTTCATGTCAGTGAATTTGAATTCAGATAACACATTATCTACAGTCATTCAATAACTTGACACAGGATGTCACTACTATTAGACTAATTTTTGTTGTTTAAATATTGAAAAGGTAGCTTTTGGTAGCAGTTGGATGAATGGTTTTCTGTTTTCCAGATATCAATAAGGTTTATAAATCATACAACATCACAGAAAGCATGTACTATTTTTGGAGGGCAGAATTTAATTCAACAATATATTTTCAGCAACTAACCTAGTATATGGAACATGCCAACAAATGTTTCCTTCATGAACTAAGATAATTTATATCCAGCTGGCTACAGAAAGCACAGTCGCATATTCGTGCACTATCCACTCTTAGCTTCTAGCGTTTATATAGATCTATATTAGTTTGTAAACACAAATTAGAAATACAAAAATGTTTTTTTAAAGTCTGATCTTTGAGCAACTGCATACATCTTCTCTATATATTTGTAGATACTTATACTAGATGTTTACTAGATTGTATCATATAAAATAACCTTATTTTCAATTAGTCTTTTACCTAATAATGTTTTCAAGTTCCAATAAAGAAGTTCTTTGTGTTGGGTTAAAGAATTACCCTGACTTGATTAATTCACATTGTATGTCTGTATCAAAACATCACAAACACCCTATAAATATATACAAATATTATGTACCCATAATAATTAAAAATTTAAAAAAAATTTAAATGATAGCTGCAAGTGATGGTGGATTAAAACTTTGTTTACTCCTGCTTCCCCCCAAACTCCGCTTAAATGACAGTAAAGAAATTATAAGTGACTTAAATTTACCAAAAGGACAAAAAGGGAGGAAGAGAAAGTAACAGCAACATTGTTTTGGAAGCTAGAGATCATGTGGGTGAGTGATATTTAACATGATCAACAAGAAATAGTGGAAAATAAAAGCTTACAATAAGGGAAGCTCAAAGCAGGATCATTTATGTTATAGAACCCAAGATTCTCAAAACTTAATCTCTAATCATTAGGGAAATGCAAATCAAAACCACAATGAGATACCACCTAACCGCAGTGAGATTGGCCTCTATCAAAAAATCCGAAAACAACAAATGCTGGCGAGGATGTGGAGAGACAGGAACACTCTTACACTGCTGGTGGGACTGCAAATTGGTGCAACCTTTGTGGAAAAGAATTTGGAGATTCCTCAAAGAGCTAAAAGTAAAATTACCATTTGATCCAG
>CAUYRT010098672.1:0-24180 GCA_963574885.1 Lepilemur ruficaudatus
TATTTTTAGTTGTCCAATTAATTTCTTTCTATTTTATAGTAGAGACGGGGTCTCGCTCTTGCTCAGGCTGGTCTCGAACTCCTGACCTTGAGCTATCCACCCGCCTCGGCCTCCCAGAGTGCTAGGATTACAGGCGTGAGCCACCGCACCCGGCCATAAGTAGATCCTTAATTCAAGATTTTAGCATGAAAAGCCTCCCCTGGGTTTCCCCAGGTAACATCAAGTCGGTACCTCTGTAACCAGTTAACAGTCTTTCCTAAAAACCCAGATATAGGGTCACCCACTTCTCCCTTAGGGCCTCCTCGAACATGGGCAGTGATGGGTCCAACTCTGGGGTCTAGAGGTGAGTTTGGCGTAGCTGGGGCCCAGGCTGCCCACCGAGGCTGTTTTAGGGACATGTTGGAAGCTATGTGGTCCAAATCCTCTGCGCACAAAATTAGCTTCTTTCCATATTTTTGGAAGGGAAAGAACACGGTTCTAAATATAACGTGGGTGCCGTCCAGGGTCAACAAGCCAGAAACAGGCTGCACAGCCGGCCAGCGGCACTGCGCGGAGCTGGGTTTCCACAGACCCCGTGAGCCCACCAAGATCACGGTCTCCAAACAGAATGTGACGAACGAGTTCCAGCTACCACTGGATACGCAACCCTGCCATGAACCCAGCAAACAAAAATCTTTATTTTATGAAACCAGCACGTGGACATTTCTGTGTTCTCATTCTTATTCTCCCAGTAAGAGAGATCAATGGTGATCAAAATCACCATTAATCCCACCTCACAGAGAAAATAACCGTAAGCATCACGGTATATGTAATTTGAGTGATTTGAAACTTACTGTGATACATTAAGTAGTGTTTCTCACCCTTTTCCCCCATCTCAGCCCCCTCCCAAGTTAGGACACCCTGGTGTCTAATCCCACAGTTCCTGTGACTGTCTTCCCACTTCATCATTACTCCTTATAGACGGTTATCCTGCTGCCCCCTAATCCTTAACTTGCTCACCCGTGTCTCTCCAGAGCCTGGCAGGCTGCTTAGCAGGTAGTTAGATGCACAAGAAATATTTGTTGAGTGAAAAAAAGAGGGAACAGACTTCAAACTGATAAAGGATGTTGTCCCAAATATTTTTAGAGTATCTTTTAACAAAGTGGCCAGTTTCAGATTTAGCCCAAGGTTTGACAAGAAAATATCTTTGCAGCATCAGATTTCAAGCAGCCTGGTTAGCCGTCCTTTTGGAAGGATCGGAAAGAATGCAGAATTGAAAACAGGACCTTGCCCATCTAAACATCTATAAAGTCTTACTGTTTTGCAAAAGTTCCTGTCACAGGAATAACTTATTGGGCAGTGGTTTAGCAAGGGGCACTGCTTACTCCTCCTCCTTGGTCCCTGGAAATTTCTAACCTAAACCCTTCGGGTGACTTTCTTCTCTGGCCCCCTCTCGACTAAGTGGTTATAGAATCCCAGGAGCTCCTTCCCCGGGAAGAGGGTTTTGGTCCAGCTGAGCACAGCAGCTAAGATGAAAAAATGCAGGCTCTGCCCCCTTCAAGAAAGGGAAAACTCGATGTGGCCGGAGAGCAGCTTGTCTTGCTGAGCGGCTTCGTGTGGCCTCTTTCATTTCCTTCAGCGTTGATTCCGCAGGCAGTTTTTGAGTCCCTGCTCTGTGCCAGGCTCAGAGATGATGAAGATGTGGTCAGGGAAGAGAGAGACTTGCCACCGTAGTTGTTGGAGCCCTTTGGGAGCACCTGGAAGGGGCGCCGGAGCCGGGCTGGTCCGAGAACTGCCGAAGTTCTGCAGGGGCGCGTGAAGAGGGGCTGGGGGGGTGGAGAGGGAGAGGCAGGGTCCGGGAGAAGGCAGCCTGAGCATCCATCAGTCTAAGGGCTGGACTTCCTCCTGCGGGAAATGGGGAGCCATTGAGGGTGGGGACCAGACCACCGTGGGCTGTTTGGACTGGGTGGGACAGACCACTGGCTGATGTCCCATCCCCAGGCAGGTCTGTCACTCCTGTCAGTTGTGATTCTTTCACCCGTCACTCACTCTCCTTGCCGTCTGCACTGAGAGCTGAGATGTGACTGCACTTCATTAAATTCCACAAAATGTTTTAACGACCTGAGCTCCGACCTCTCTGGCCTCCTGCGGGGAGAGGTCTGGTTTTCCTTTTGGGGGTGGGGGGTGGGCGGGTCGGGCTCACACAAGGAGCCGCACTGAGACATCTGGAACACATCAGAGGCGAGGCCGGCCAGAGGCCAGGCCAGAGCCGGGGCTGCTGCTGCTGAACTCCTGTGAGAGCCGGGCCACTGTGCTCCCTGGAGCATCTTAAATCTGAACTGATTTTTCTTTCTGCTCTTTCTGCCTGCAGACCTCCCAGCTGCCACCAGCCGCCCAGGATGCCTCACGTTTGCTCGGGACCCTCCCTTGCCAGTCCGGCTGACGTGTTCTTAGGGTGGCGCTAGAGATTTTGCCGAGTGCCTTGAAGGGGTTGCTGCTGCTGCTGCTTTTTATTTATTTTCCTTCTCTGGACTGGGCCTTGCCCGCCTCCCGCTGACATGATGGCCCAGTCGAAGGCCAATGGCTCGCACTACGCGCTGACTGCCATTGGCCTGGGGATGCTGGTCCTGGGCATCATCATGGCCATGTGGAACCTGGTACCCGGGTTCAGCGCCGCAGAGAAGCCGACCGCTCAGGGCAACAACAAGACGGAGGTCGGCAGCGGCATTCTCAAGAGCAAGACCTTCTCTGTGGCCTATGTGCTGGTCGGGGCCGGAGTGATGCTGCTGCTGCTGTCCATCTGCCTGAGCATCAGAGACAAGAGGAAGCAGCGGCGAGGCGAGGAGATGGTGCACGGCCCGCAGCCGACCGGGCCCGGGCCGCGCGGCCGGGAGCAGGACAGGTGAGGACCAATGGGCCCCCTCCCCGCCCAGCACACTCACACCCTTCGACAGGGCAAAGGTTTTAGTCTACAGAGCTTTACCTTCCCATTTTTTTTCCATTAAGGCTCCATAAACAGTTTATTGTTTTACAAATAACTTGATACTTCTCTACCAGTTTCCCAAATAATGTGGTGTGAATGGACCCCAGGTGTACCAAGACTTTGACACCCCCAAAGAAACTGAACAGGGCCTGGGGTGGCCAGAGCCTCCATGCCGGATGCTTGGCCATTCACCCCAGTGTGCTGTGTGTGTACGCTTTGATTGGAAAAGGTTGGAAAGCGGTATTCTAGTTGACCAAAAATGCCTCCAACAACTGTAAAAGATAAGTGATAAATTGGGGAACATATGATAAAGATCAATATCCTTATTATAAAAAGGGCCTTCCCAAATGAATATGAAAGATGAAGGCCAGGCATGGTGGCTCACACCTGTAATCCTAGCACTTTGGGAGGCCAAGGCAGGAGGATTGCTTGAGACCGGGAGTTCAAGACCAGCCTGAGACCCCCATTTCTACAAAAAATACAAGTATTAGCTGGGTGTAGTGGCTCATGCCTATAGTCCTAGCTATTCGGGAGGCTGAGGCAGGAGGATCACTTGAGCCCAGGAGTTTGAAGTTGCAGTGAGTTACAATGACGCCATGGCACTCTAGCTTGGGCAACAGAGCAAGACTCTTCTCAAAAGAAATAGACGAACACACCAGTAGGAAAACGGACAAAGGTTAGGAATGAGCAGTTCATAGCTGTTCAGCCAGTAGATGTTCAATCTCATTAGTCATGAAATGCAAACAAAATTATCATTTTTTTTGCCTACCATATTCGCCAAGATAGCTCGTAATATTGAAGAGTTGTAGGGAAGATGGGTTGCTGATGGAGTGTGACTGACATAACCCTTCTGAAGAGTTTCACAATAAGGGGTAGAATTGAAGATGTGTGCAGAGTCTATTCCTAAGAGTTTGTCCTAGGGAGACAGTCACACAGGTGCAAAGGAGTTTGTACCAGTATGTTTATCAGATCATTTTATATCGTTTTAGAATAGGAAAAGCTTAGAACACCTAAATATCCATCCATCAAGTTAAATGATGGCACATCCCTCCCATGGAGGCCTGTGCAGCCATTGTTGAAATATACTTGTCAATGCGGGACCATATCCCCAAGGCTGGCAAGAGGAGGTTGTAACACAGCACCTTTGGTAAGGTTGTAATCACGGCAAATGCTGTGGCTGTAGGATTAGAGAGGGATTGGAAAGGCATACACCAGAATGCCGGCAGTGTAACCCCGGGTGGAAGGATTTGGGATGTTTTTGCTTTCTTCATTAGATTTTTCTGTATCGTTTGAATTTTCTACAAGCATTTCTTATCTTTATAGCAGGAGGGGAGTTGTTTTTATTTTGAAAATATTAAACTCATTTTCTGATAATAAAAGATAATACATGCTCTATTAGGGTTTTCCAGAGAAACAGAACCAGTGGGATAATATATTTCAAAGGAGATTTATCATGAGGAATTGGCTCATAGGATTATGGAAACCGAAGAGTCCCATGACTTGCCATCTGCAAGCTGGAGACCCAGGAAAGCGAGTGGTGTGATTCATCAGAGTCCAAGGGCCCGATTGAGAACCAGGGCAGGTGATGGGATAAATCCCCAGGAGAAGACAAGATGAGATGTCCCAGCTCAAGCAGTGAGGCAAGAAAAAATGGTCTAGTTCCTCCTTCCTCCAACTCTTGGTCTGTTCAGCCTTCCACTCCTGGGCTCAAGCAATCCCCCTGCCTCAGCCTCCCGAGTAGCTGGGACTACAGGCATGCGCCACCACGCCCACACTGGATTGGAGAGGCCCCCCCAAGTGGGGAGGGAGACCTGCTTTACTGAGTCCACCGAGTCAAATGCTAAAATCTTCTGGAAACATTCTCAGACACATCCAGAAACAATATTCAATCTGGGCAACCCCATGGTCAGTCAGGTTGACACACAAAATGAGCCATCACACATGCTTATTATAGAGAACTTGGGAAATATAGAACTAAGGAGGAAAATTGATCACCCATAATTACCCAGCCTAGCCATGAGCACATAGGAGTTCACCCCTACAGGAAGGGGAGAGGAACAGTGAGGTTCTGATGTTGGCCATGGCCACCCCACAGGTAGGATGCTGGAAAATGACTCCCTATCAATGTGTAAAAAACATCCTTTTTTGGTTTTCTCTTTCAATAGTCAAATGAGAATAAGGCTGAAGACCTGATCTTTTTGAGTTTTAGGATGAACTTCGAAGATAAAATTACAGAATAATTTGAGATACATGGAAATGTTATATTTCAGATACTCCTTCTCTACCTGGGGACGACCATTTTGCTTCAAGTTGGCAGCTATTTCATACATTTTTGTGTTGCCTTTGGCCAAAGGACCCAGCTGGGCGTTGAAACAGCCCACGTGGCATATCGTTAAGTGGGGAAGGCTTAAAGGCAAAGGAAGTTTAACGCCCGGATAATACAGTATGGTCATTCAGTGTGTACTGTTCACTTCCTGCCCTCCCATTTCCTCAAGGTCTGACCACGTCACTTAACCTTGATGTATCAGTTTCCCTATCCATAAAATGGGTGTAATAATATTAATAGTACCTAGCTCATAGTGTTGCTAGGAATATGAAATTGGTTCATATGTGTTAAGGCAATGTTCCCTAAACTTTTTGGCACCAGGGAGTAGTTTCATGGAAGACAATTTTTCCACGGATGCCAGGGGAGGAGGGGGAGGATGGTTTTGGGATGATTCAAGCGCATTACATTATTAACATGTGCAGCAGCTCCCCAGCGCTAGCATCACCGCCTCAGCTCCACCTCAGATCACTGGGCATTAGATTCTCATAAGGAGTTGCAACCTAGACCCCTCACATGCACAGTTTACAATAGGGTTCACCCTCATATGAGAATCTAATGTCACTGCTGATCTGACAGGAGGCGGAGCTCAGGCAATGGGGAGCAGCTGTAAATACAGATGAAGCTTTGCTTGCTCACCTGCTGTGCGGCCTGGTTCCTAACAGGCCACACATGGACTGGTACTGACCAGTCTGTGACCCAGGGGTTGGGGACCACAGTGTTAATTAAAGTACTCAGAAGAGTGGCCGGCTCGTAGCAAACAGTGGAGTGTTGGCTTTTATTACATCGAGGACCCATCTGTTGTTCACAAGGTGGTGTGTGTGGACCCAGTGCCAACATGGGAGTTGGAGTGATTTTAGACAACTCAAGTGCATGCTAACACTCTCCTTGTCTGTGTTTGTCATCTTGCAGCCAGGAGGAGGAGGAGGAAGAGGAGGCCGCCTCAAGGTACTATGTCCCCAGCTACGAGGAAGTGATGAACACAAACTACTCAGAAGCAAGGGTGGTGGACCAGAACCCGAGGTTGAGCATCTCTCTCCCCTCCTACGAGTCATTGACGGGGCTGGACGAGATGACCCCCACCAGGGCTGACCGGGAGACCAGCCCGGGGAATCCACCCGACAGGCAGAACTCTAAGTTGGCCAAACGCCTGAAACCTCTGAAAGTTCGAAGGATTAAGTCCGAAAAGCTTCACCTCAAAGACTTTAGGATCAACCTCCCGGACAAAAACATCCCCCCTCCTTCCATTGAGCCTTTGACACCTCCGCCACAGTACGATGACGTCCAGAAGGCCCCCGACACCCGGCCACCTGACTGAACGGCCCCTCTCGAGCCGTGTTCCCTCCTGTCTCTCGCGCCCTCTGCACCAACAGACCATAACAAAGCCCTTCAGCCACAGCTGAGCCCAGGGGCCAGCTGTGCACTTAGCAGTTTGGATGGGGGTGGGATTCTCTGTGTCAGGAGTTACTCTGATATTCCTTAGAGCCTCGTGTAGCAGGTGCATCCAAAAGAGATGCGGCCTTGGAACCCGTGAGTCTGTGGACCACGTCAAGGGCGCAACACGGGCATCTTCCTCATCCTTTTTCCTCAGCTCTGAATCATGGGTGACACACTCCTCTTTCCAGCTAGGAAAGGACACCTAGCGACTGGCTTAGATTGTGGTTGTTTCGTTTAGCTTCCACTAGGACTGTTTTGTTTCAAAAGGAAAACAAGTTTTGTGTTTGCTTCCTTCACTGGAGTCCTAAACCGTGGGCAGGAAATAGGACTGAGCTTTGTAGAAAAGGCCGAAGCTGTTTCGTGAATCGAGTGCTGAGGCCCAGGTGGTGGCTCTCTCCAAGGCCCCTGTCGCCAGCGGTTCTTTGAGGGCCTGAGGCCTGATGAGCTTCAGCATGTGATGTGTAAGATGACAGTCTTTGGTGGTCACTTTACTAGTCTCTTCTGTGTAACAGCAAAAAAAAATGTAGGAAATGTTCTGTTCCTTCTGAAATGCCTAGTGACGGAGTTTTTATAATAAAATATTTTATATGTAATACATTTGGGTGCTGAATTACTTTATCATCAGCTTTTCCAATGCTGACTTTCTTAGAGGAAACACCAGCAATAATAGCTAATATGTACTGAAGACTTAATACCCACCAAGTGCTGTGCCGAGCCTTTCACGCGTGTTCTCCCGTTTAGCCTGGACTCAATTCTGTAGGTTAACGAAAGCATCCCATGTCACACCACTAGTACGTGGCAGAGCTGGGATTTGAGCCCACGGCATCTGGCTCCAAGGCCTGAGTTCTTAAACACTCTACCGTGCAGCTCAGTATAAAGGGCTTTTCTAGACTTGGAATGGGGACTTGCACTCCTGAGATTGGAGGCTGTCCCCAATGTCCCCGTCAACCCATGTGCGCAATAGAAAGTTCTGGTTGTTTAAACAGCAGCCTTCTAGGCATCCTTCTCACATCTCTCTCCTGAAAACTGACCAGGAGGGAGCTTGGCACAGCCTGTCATCTGCCCCCAGAACTGACTGAGCCTGTGGGGTGGGTGAGCATGTCCTCCTAAAGGGGGAAAGTGAGTCCCTGTGCAGCCCAGGAAAACAGTGTAACCAGAGAGAAATGCCCAGGCCATCGAGACTGGACAAAGGAGGGGAATGGAGACCTCTTGGGTCAAGGTCTTGACTGTGGAGTAGGTGGCTGGGAAGACAGACCTGGGTCCAAAGGAAGCTTTCCTGGTGTTGGTGAGCCTGGAGTGGGCCTGCCGGGAGTCTGTGTGGCCTGGAGCCTGGTTGGAAGAGTCATTCTCAGGCTCTGGTGCTTCCTAACAAGCTCCCATGGAGAGGGAAGGGATAGCAGTCGGGAAGAGGAATCACCTTATCTCAGGATTGGCAGTGGTGTCTAAAGTTCCAAACTTTCACTTGCCTTATGCAAATGCTTTACAAAAAGGGGAGAGGTTGGGATTGGCTTTGTGGCATAGAACACCCAGAGGCCTGGTCTGTTCCCCAGCCCACTTCTGAGCCGACCCGTGCCTCTCCATGTCTCTCCACATCTCATGTCTCTGGCCTGGGCCTGCTTCTGTTTCTCTCTGTGTTTCTTCCTATCTAGACAATAAACGGGAGGAAAAATAAACAAGCGGGATACCAAGGTCCCAGGCGCGCTGAGAAATGACTTTCTGGAAAGGCTCTCAATCTGGCTTCTGGTAGACACCTTTTGGGGTGTCTGCCTAATCTAGACCCTCTGTCAGGGAGAAAGAGGTTTGGAGCTTGTGGCGTGCTAAATGGTGGCCCCCAAAGATACCACACCCTAATCCCTGGAACCAGTGAATATAACCTTATATGGTAAAGTTTTTGCAGATGTGATTAAATTAACGTTTGAGGTAATGAGATTATCCTGGGTTACTGCCAACCACAATAAGTGAGAGAGGAGGAGATTATATACACAGAAGAGCAGGAGGCAATGTGACCACCGAGGCAGAGATCAGAGGCTGCATCTACAAGTCAGGGAACACTGGCAGCCACCAGAAGCCAGAAGAAGCAAGGAATGGATTCTTCCCTGGAGTGCCAGGGTTCATGGCCCTGCTGCCACCTTGATTTCAGCCCCATTGTTACTGATTTTGGACTTCCGGCCTCCAGAACTGAGAGAAAACAAATTTCTCTTATTACAGGTCACCAAGATTGTGTTAACTTGTAACAGGCGTCATAGCAAACCCATACAGGGCTCTATCTTCAGCTCACTAGAGACCAGCCCCCTCTTCGACTTGAATACTTTATGACTCTTCCTACAGGCAGAACTGCCATGGAAATAGCATTTAGGACCCCTGCTTGTGTAATGAGCCTTGCAAAATGACCCCCTTCCTAAGTTATTGTATTTTTTTGTTCTTTCAGACTTTACCAGTCAAGCCTAACAACCAGACTTAACTAGCCTTGTCACAGGACTCACCATCTGCCACCAACAGCTGATTCTTGAATCAGACCACCTGAAGACCCTATGACTTCAAACTCCATGCAACCTGACCTGCATTTCCATAACCCACTACAAAAGCCCTTGCCTTTAGTTGGGGGGCTGGGAGCACATATTTGAGGCTGTTTCTCCCGACAGACATCTTTCATGTTAAAATTCCTGTCTTCCCTGGCAATCCTCGTGTATTCAATAATTGGCTGTTTGTGCAGTGAGTGACGGGACTTAGGCTGGACCCCATTTGGGGTTTGGTAACACTTGTATGTGTGGGAATGAACAAATAGAAAATTATTCATATTACTCAGGATATATAATGGATGTCTGGTATATATTAATACAATATAGAGCATAGGTTCACCTCTTTCTAAAACAAAGGCAGAGAGAACGTTAGCTGGAAACGTTAACCGCAGATTGGAGTCCTGAATAGTAGGTAGAGAGGGAGGAAGTTCTCTGCAACGTTAAGTTTAAACGTCCTGTTAAAGCAGGGGCCACCTTCACTCAACATTCCCCAACGCACACTCGTCCTGTTTGCTTATTGATTAAGTCCTGTCATCATCATTCTCAGGGGTCTCTGTCTTTGGACGACAATTTGGACTATAAGAAAAACGAAAGGAAGGAGACAGAGAGAGAAGAAAAGGAGAAAAGGGGGAAGAGGGGCTTAAAAAGTAAAAATCAGAAGACTCCAGGCCTTTTCTTTCCTCCCCATCATGTTTTGTTGTTAAGGTAAATACAAGAGGCAGAGATGTGTAAGAAAATGCAAGAAGCCACCCACGTGTTCTTGGGTCAAAAATGGCCCCAGCTCTAGGAAAGAGCAGTGAGCAGAAATCTGAATGAATTAAGGTTTTCTTAACGTCACACCCTGCACTCCCACCCCACTGAAAAGGAGGAATCTCGGCAGCCATGTTGGTATCATGTGACCTGCATACTTTCAGGTCACAGCTGATTGGACCTGGGGTCTGTGCAAGTGACAGAGGGAGAACCAATCAGAAACTGAGCTAAGTTAGGCACGGCTCTCCCAGGAATCTGGTTGCGGGATCAAGAGGTCAGTTGGGCGACGTGGTCTTAGAGATTGGGTGACTGTTTGGGGGCCGTCAGGATGGGCCACAGGTGACTGAAGCAGGCGAAGCTGCTCTTCCAAGAAAGAATGAAGCTAACTGCTCAAAGAGGCAGCCGTGAAAAACAAACCTTAGAGACAGCTGTCTCCTGGTGACTTGTGGGTCCATGGTCTGTGGGAAGCCCGGCTGTACTTCTGCCCTTTGGTTCCGTTAGAGATGCTGTGTCCTCCCAGTGCATCCCCCTTGTTAGCTTTGATCCTGAACTTAACTGAAATCCCAGAAGATGGGGACTGCCTTTACAGTGCTGGGCCCCTAGCTGATACTCCACACTCTGCCTGTCGTCGATTCTGGTTTCTGCTTTCCTGGGACTGCTTACGGCTCTGGCAAAGGGGAGCCACCAGCAGGTGACTGAGGCAAAAGACCGCATTGAACATGACTGTGACTGCAGGGTGGAGCGTTGCCTGGTGTGTGTGGCTGAATCAGCTGGACCCATCCATTCCACAAATGCTGTTGAGCTCCTATTACATGCCAGGCACTGGTTTCTGCTCTGTGATGCAGCCATGAAGCTAAAGCCCTGCTCTCCATGGGAAGGGTTCTTGCTTGGGCACTGTTTCCCAAAGCAGGTCCTGTGACCTCAGGTGACAGTCACCCTTGGGTGATCATTCTGGACTGACTACTTGAACTGGGTGCAATGAATTTGAAAGCTGCAAGGTAGCCATGTGGGCACAGAAAGCTGGTCTGCCAAAGGAGACGAATGAAGCACAAGGTCACAAACAGCCCTGCACAGAAAGAGATTAGCTGCCAATTCCTGGCTCTGGACCCTGGCCACACACTGTGCCCTTTGGGTCTATGCAGTGCCCCCATGTGCTTTCGATAAATCCTATCTTTGCTTAAGCGAGTTGGAATGTGCTTCTGTTACTTGATGCCACATGTCCTGAGACGACTCAGTTCTGGATGGATAAGCATGAGATGGCAAAGCCAAAATAAATCTGCAAGTGAGCTGCGATACTGAAAACGGGACGCAGCTGTGTCCCTGGAAATGGACGAATCGATTGAGCCACAGGCTCTAAAGGGCAGTACACGAAAAGCCCTGCTGAGGATTAATGGGCTCATTTCTTGCCTTAAAGGGCCTGACAAGGACCATTTAGCTCCCAGGATGAACCGTGCTGAGTATTCCAGTGCGGGGGGATGAAAGGACAGCCCCGATTCTGTCTGCGAGTGTGGAGTGTGAGAGAAGCACCTTCCACCTAAGTCCTGGTCTCTTCACCTGCAAGATGGAGGTTACGGATTTTGCAGCGAGTACCTGAGACAACACAGGTAAAGTGCCTACGTGGTGCCTGGCACGGAGAAAGCGAGAGACACGTGGCAGATGTGACTGCAGCACAGTCTGATGGAGAACTGGCCTGAGATCCTAGTGCTTTTCCAGGCCTGAGCCTCACACCCATTTCTAAAAGCGTGTTCTAAGAAGATTCACCAGGTGCCACGAGTTTGTGAGGAATCTTCACGGAAAGCCGGCTTCGGGAACACAGCAGCAGGGCCGCGTAATTAAGGCCAGCGGAGGCAGCCCCAGGGTTGGGGTGACCCTGGCCTGGACTTGGTTCCTCAGTTCACGTGAGGGGGACTCCATCATGGATAGCGGACAGGTCTGTCGGTTTTGTTTCGTTTTCTGTCTAATGCCACATTGTCAGTACACTCAGAACTGAGCAGCTCACAGTAAGAAAGTGAATCTTAGGAGGCCACAGCTATCAGGACTTTGGTGTCCTCTTCTCTGCTGATTCCTTAAGCATGTTCCCCTGGATGTTAATGGGTGGGTATGAAAAGGTCCCTGATTAGATGCCTTTGGGAATCCCCACGTTAAACAAAGTCTATTCATTCAACACATCTTTACTGTGTACCTACTGTGTGCCACGTGCACAACATAAAGCTGTAAACAATGGATCACTTCCCTGCTGACATGGAGGCTACATTCTTGGTGGAGAGGGGTACAGATAACTAAAACTAAGGGATTATATCATATAATGTCAGAAAACAAGAAGAAAACAAAGCAGGGTAAAGGACAGGGGTGCTAGGATCACCTTTGTTGATGATCAAGAAAAGCTCCTGGGGAAGTGATACTGGAGGAAAGCGGAGAGTGACCGACAAGGATGTCTGGACACAGAGAATTCCAGAAAGTCTCTCCTATGCTTGTGCATACTCTGAATCTCGAAGCAGGTGCTGTGGGACATTGAATTTCCCAAACAAATTTGGCTGTAGGACCTTTCTTCCGCCACAAAGCAACTTCCATGGACAGCTTTCATAGAACACACTACAGGCAATGGTGATTGAGCCAAACCCACTCATTCTACAGTGGAGAGAAACGGGCCCCAGAGAAGACAAGACACTTGTCCAATGTCCTACAGCTGGTGGACAAAGTTGTCCATTAGCTGCAGATCAGCAGCTAAGCCACTAAGATCACCCCAGCACCTGACAACCTGGGGAAGAACCATGGCCATGGACCCAGCATGAGGCAGACACAGGTGCCTGGGGCCTCCCAGATCTCAGACCCACTGCAGACGTCCCTGTGTCCACTCCCTGATAAGGGGGCTGGCTGCTGCCTGTGAGGGAAGCCTGCGCCCCTCAGGACAGCCCTCCACCACAAAGAGGAGCCGCTGCTTTGCAGAGTTCTTGCCACCTGGGTGGACGGCAGTTCACCCTCTGGAGTGGTTTGCGAGACACATCCAGCTCATTTGGAAGTACATTCACATAGAGCTAACGGGAGAAAACCGTGTCCCTGTCTCTTTGTAGCAAAGCAGCTGACCTAGGAAATGCTGTCTGAGACTGCTGAAGCTGAGAGGGTGACAGTGAGCTGCAGCACGTCGATTCTCCCATAATGGAGAGCGGCGGCTGGGAAATCAGCGATCCTCCGACGCTGTGCAGCAAGCCGGCCAAGGGTGGCAGGAAAAGACACCGAGGTATGAGTATGCAATGTGTGCATGCAGATTTGGCCAGAAAAGCCGCTGGAGAGGACATGTGTCCGTGCACACCAAAGGCCTTGAAAATACAGCCGTGCAGAAAGAGTTTCCGTAGGGCCAACCAGGCTGCCCGCCACCTGTGTCTCATCAACACCAATGCCCCAGGGGACGAGCAGACCCTGGAACTCTGCACATTCCAGGATGGAAAACAAGTTGATAACAACCCACCAACCCCCAGATGCAATAAATGTGACAAAACATTCTCAACTCCCAGCGAAGCTGTTAAGCATTTGCACCAATGCCAGAACTGGACATTTTCACCTTAGGTCAGTAATTCTCAACCAGGATTGATTTTGCTCCCCAAGCAACACTTGGCAATATTACGGGGGTCGGGGTGGGTACTGGCATTTAGTAGGCCAGGGATGCTGCTAAACCTCCTACAATGCCTAGGACCATCCCCACAACAAAGAACCATCCTGCCCCAAATGTCAGGAGTGCCAAGGTTAACAAACCCTGCCCTAGACAAAGGGAGCTCCATTCTCTTGGGCAATGGGGACCCCATAGAGCCTGGCCACCCAGTGTCAACTCCTTAAAAAAAAAAAAAGCAGGAAACAATCATCCTTGGAGATCAATCTGAGTGTGTTACTATCATTTTTCCTTAAAAAAAGAAATTATCACTTTTACAAAGACTATTTTCCTAGCTTCCTGTTCCAGGACTGCAAATCTAATTCTCCACGTCATGACGTAAACAGATTTCTCTTCCCTTTCTCACTCCATCTGTTCCCAGCCCTGCCTTTGTGCATTAAAACCTGGACTTTGGCCGGGCGCGGTGGCTCACACCTGTAATCCTAGCACTCTGGGAGGCCGAGGTGGGTGGATAGCTCAAGGTCAGGAGTTCAAGACCAGCCTGAGTAAGAGTGAGACCCCGTCTCTACTATAAAATAGAAAGAAATTAATTGGACAACTAAAAATATATGTAAAAAATTAGCCGGGCATAGTGGCGCATGCCTGTAGTCCTAGCTACTCAGGAGGCTGAGGCAGAAGGGTTGCTTGAGCCCAGGAGTTTGAGGTTGCTGTGAGCTAGTCTGATGCCATGGCACTCTACAGCCCGGGCAACAGAGTGAGATTCTGTCTCAAAAAAAAAAAAAAAAAAAAAAAAGAGAGCTTTGACTGTCCGATGTCACCAGGCAAAGTGAAGCTAAGACTAGATCTAGAGTTCTTAGCGGGCTGGGTTTCCCACATGCTTCCCCATTACGGAACAAGGCACCAGGAGTTAGGGCGAGAGTTCCCCACAGAACGGAATGAAGAATGGCCAGCAGGCAGGTGGTGACGTTTGAGGAGAATGTCCTAGATGATCTTCCTCACTGATTTGCAGATTAGTAGTTCTCAAATAATGCCCCCTCTCCTAACCTTGAACAAGGTGTCCTTCTGCTAAAATTAAATTATGACAATTTTTAATATATTTATATACATGCACAAATATTGCATAAATTTTTCTCAATTTTACGTTTTTCTCCCCTAGGGTTTTCTCAAATGTAGAAGCGTGGTACCAATTATCCAGTGAGAGCAAATGACTGGTATAGTGGAGAAACCCAGACACAGCAGTACATTTAGTTAATGCTTTGTGGTGTTTTGAATGCATTTTCACATGTAGTTGAGATTATTTCATTTTATGCAAATATATTTTCACAATTACTCCTAACTTGTGTGTTTCACTAAAGTAATTGGTATTTCCAATGGTTTACTTAGGATCACTCAAGCAATTCTCCAACCTCAGCCTCCCAAGTAGCTGGGACTACAGGCTCATGCCACCACACCTGACTAATTTTTCTATTTTTTGTAGAGACAGGTCTCACTATGTTGTCCAGGCTGGTCTCAAACTCCTGGCCTCAAATGATGCTCCTACCGTGGCCTCTTAGAGTACTGGGATTTCAGGTATGAGCCAGGTACGTATTTCAGGTATGTGCCTGGGCTAAACAAGCTATTTTAAACATACTCAAAGAGTTGGAGCCTTCAACACTTCTCTAGCTATAATGAACAGATCCAGCATGTAAAAAATCAAAAAGGAAATAGTTGAAATGAAAAATGCCATCAATCAACTGAAATTATTAATAATTGACATTTAAAGAATAATTTCCCCAATGGCAGCAGCATACATATTCTTCTCAAGCTCACATAAGACATTCACCGATATAGACCACGTTCTGAGTCATAAATTACATCTTAAAAAATTTAAAGAATAGAAACCATACCATGTATGCTCTCTGACCACAATAGAATTAAACTACAAATAATAGAAAGATAGATGGAAAAAATACATAAAATTCTTGAAGATTAAAAAACAGGCTTCTAAATAGCATGTGGGTCAAAGAAGTCTCATGAGAAATTTAAAAATATTTTGCATCAAATAAAATACAACTTATCACAATTTTTGGGATGCAGTGAAAGCAGTGCTTGAAGGAAAATTTACAACGTTGAAAGCATGCAGTAGAAAAGAAGAAAGATCTAAAATGAATAATCTAAACTTTCACCTTAGAAAATTGGAAAAAGAAGAGCAAATTAAATCCAAAGTAAGAAGAAGAAAAGAAATACTAAAAATAGAGTTAAATGGATGAAACTGATCACAGAAAATCATTAGGAAAAAATCCACAGAAACAAAATCTGGTTCTTTGAAAAGATCAATAAAATTGATAAACCTCTAGCCAGGTTACTAAAAGAAAACAGACAAGACAAACTTACTAATATCAGAGAAAAAAAGGATGCAATCACTGAGCCTATGGACATTAAAAGGATAATAAAGTAACATTATGAACAGCTTTGCACCCACAAATTTGATATGCTAGATACATGGACCAAATTCCTTGAAAGGCACAATCTTTAAAACTCACACAACAGAAATAGATAATTGAATAAGCCTATACCTATTAAAGAAATTAACTCAATAATTAATAAGCTTCCAAAACAGAAAGCACCAGAACCAGATGGATTCACTGATGACATTAAATGTTTTAATAATGACATCGATGTCGTTAAAAACACATTTAAAAATAAACCATCACAACTCTCCACAATCGCTTGCAGAAAAGAGAACAGAGGGAATACTTCCTAATCCACTCTATAGGGCCAGGTCCTAACACCAAAACCAGACAAAGACACTAAAAAAGGAAAATTACAGACCAACTCTCATGAACATAGATACAAAAAATTCTCAATAAAATATTAGCAAATTGAATTGTATAAAAAGATGATGTATGAAAAGAATCATACAACATGACCAAGTGGGTGTATCAGTATATTTTGTGTTGCTATAAAGGAATGCCTGAAGCTAGGTAATTTATAAAGAAAAGAGGTTTATTCAGCTCACGGTTCTGCAGACTGTACAAGAAGCATCGCACCAGCATCTGCTTCTAGTGAGGGCTTCAAGGAGCTTCCAATCAAAGTGGAAGTTAAAGGGAGAGCAGGCACGTCACATGCCAATAGAACGGGAAAGAAAGAAGGAGGAGGAGGCGCCAGGCTCTTTTTAAACAACCAGCTCTCATGTGAACTAGTAAAGCAAGAAATTGACTCATTATCCCAGGGATGGCATCAAGCCATTCATGAGGGATCTACCCCTGTGACCAAAACACCTCCCACCAGATTGCCACTGGAGATCAAATTTCAAAATGAGATTTGGAGGGGCCAAACATCCAAACCATATCAGTGAGATTTATTCCAGGTATGCAAGACTAAATAAATATTCAAAAATTCATGTAATCCACACTGATAAACTTTCAAATACTAATGTAATCCACTATAGTTAATAGGCTAAAAAAAATCATATGATCATATCCATAGATGCAGAAAAAACATTTGACAAATCCAACACTCATTTTTGATAAAAATTCTCAGCAAATCAGGAGTAGAGGGGAACTTTCTCAACTTGATAAAGCACATCTACAAAAAAAATCCATAGCTAACATCATGCTTACTGGTGAGAAACTCTTTCCCATTAAGATCTGAAACAACACAAGGATGTCCTCTCTCACCACTCCTAGTCAATATTGTACTGAATGTCCTAGCTAACACAGTAAGACAAGAAAGAGCAATAAAATGTATACATATTGGGAAGGAAAGAATAAACTATATTTGTTCACAGATGACATGATTGCCTAAGTAGAAAATTCCAAAGAATCAGCACAAAAACTTCTGGAACTCAAAGGCAACTACAGAAAGTTTGCAGGATATGAAGTCATGATAAAACTTAAAAAGTTAATTGCTTTCTTACATAGCAACAATGAAAGACTAGAATTTGAAATGTAAAACATGATATAATTTTTATTATCATCAAAAAAATTAAATCCTTAGGTATAAATCTGTAACAGGAATGACACAGCAAAGGTTGCTGTTTCTAGGCATTAGGAATAGAGCTCCAGTCAAATGGCTCAAGCCAGTGGCCAGAGATAAGAACTTAGAGGTATCGCTCCTGCCTAGTAGACTGGGCTGCTCATTTTTCCTGCTGCTTTCTTTAAATAGACCATTCAGGCATTTGCCCACAAACTTAAAGTGACCCACACCCTGTTCCCTTATACATACTGCTAGTCACCATGCTCCTTCTCTTTCTATCTCTGACTCTTCATTCCTGCATGATCCAGGGACAGAGAACTCCCCTCCCAACTGACTGTGCCCTCCCTGCCTGGTATCTCTAAGTAATAAATTTTGAATTTATTTCCTATTGTAATGTGGTATTGAATTGTGTCTTGCACCTCAAGAACCAGGGGCTGCCCCAGGCTGGGTTTTCCCTGGGACATTGGGGAGAACACAAGGTTGTGTTTCCATACCAAAGCAATGGTCAGGCAGGCAATAACTGGACACAGGTTAGACAAAAGCCACAAAGGCATCTGTCAGTATAAACAAATTTCCTGTGTGAGGAACCACTGGTCACAGGTCAAACAACTAAGCATTAGGCTATCCATCAGGTAAAATAATTATCCCAGGAAAAACACACTGTAAAAACCTACACCTGATTCCTCTTTATTTCCCATTAGGGCAGGGTTGCTAGCCACTCTGGTACTGGAACCCCAATATAGCTGGGGGCTCTCATAACAAAATATGTACAGGATCTACATAAGAAAAAACACAAAACTATGATGAAAGAAATCAAAGAAGAGATATAAAAGAAATAAATGAAGAGATATCTTATGTACATAAATAGAAAGATTCAATATTGTAAAGATGTCAGCTCTTCCCAACTTGATCCATAGATTCAACATAATTTCAATCAAAATCTCAGCAAGCTGTTCTATAGATAAGAACAAAAAGATTCTAAAGTTTATATGGAGAAGAAAAAGACCCAGAATAGTCAGTAAAATATTGCAGGACAGCAAAGTCAGAGGACTGACACTACTGAACAGTTTCAAGACTTACTAGAAAGCTAAAGTATTAAAGATAATGTAATATTGGCAAAAGAATAAACAAATAGATCAATGGAACAGAATGGAGATCCTGGAAATAGACCAACATATATAGTCAACTGATCTTTAACAAAGGAACAAAAACATTTCAACAAAGAAAGGATAGTGTTTTCAACAAATTGTACTAAAACAATGAAATATCCACATTTTTAAAAAAGTATCTAGACACAGTTCTTATGCCTTTCACAAAAATTAACTAAAAATGGGTCATAGACCTAAATATAAGAAGCAAAATTATAAAATTCCCAGAAGATAACATGGGAGAAAATCTAGGGACCCCTAGGTTTAGCTTTTTAGGTACTGCACCAAAAACACAATCGATGAAAAAACATTGGTAAGTTGGAATTTAGTAAAATTTAAAATTTAAAATATATACTCTGCAAAAGACATTTTTATGAAAATGAAAATATAACAAACAGACTGGGAAAAATTGTAAAACACACGTTCCTTAAAGTTCTAGTACACAGAACTATACAAAGAACTCTTAAAATTCAATAATAAAGAACTCAATTTTAAAATGGGCCAAAGACACTTTACTAAAGAAGATACACAGACAGCAATTAAGCATATAAAAAGATGTTCAATATTACATGTTTTAGAAAAGTTAAACAGTAATTAAATCAACTAAAACAGCGAGATAATATACCACTACATGCCTATTAGAATAGCTAAAATCCAAAACACTGAAGATATTAGTGACATCAGCAAGATGGCAGCTTTAGTATTCCTCACAGAAACCCCAGCTAGCAACTACCCACAGGCAAGAACACCTTTATGAAAACCCTAGAACCTAGGTGTGAAGCTGAGACACCCCACCCAATTGTGGCGTCAAACCAGTGACATCATATTGCCAAGCAGCACAGCCTGCAACCTTGTAATCAGAGGCAATTGTGAAGCCCAGTCAGTGGCACCACCCAACCAGGGAACCCAGCCAGCAATCTGCCTGAACTCAGAGCCCAGCCAGCAGCCTTGCTTGACTGCAAGTCCAGCTAGCAGATACACATGAACTCAGAGTTCATCCAGCAGCCCCACCAAAGCTCAGAGCATAGTCATCCTGCCCAACTAGGGAACTTCACAGCAATCCCCACCTGCCTATGGACACTACCAACTGACCTGTTCAGAAGCCCAGGCTAAACAGGATGGTTAAGATCTATTCCTGCCAAAGTGAACCTATAAAGGCTAGAAGAGGTGGCCACTTCCTCAAATGTACAGAAGCCAACCCAAGTATACAAAGATCATGAAGAATTGGGGAAACATGACACCATAAAAGGAAACTAATAAAACTCCAATAATTGACCCTAAAGAAATGGAGGATCCCCGACCTGACTGACAAAGAGTTCAGAATAATCCTCTTAAAGAAGTTCAGTGAACTACAAGAAAACACGAATACACAACTAAACAATATTAGGAAAACAATACATGAAGAAAATGAGAAGTTCAACAAAGAAACAGAAACCATAAATTAAAAAAAAAACAATAGAAATTCTAGGGAAAGAGTACAATGACTAAACTAAAAAAAAGTCAACAGAGAATTTCAACATCAAGCAGAATAAAGGGTCAGTGACCTTGAAGATAGGTTATTTGAAATTATGTGTGAGAGAGCAAAAAGAAAAAAAAAATGAAAAAGAGTGAAGAAAGCCTACAAGATTTATGGGACACCAACAACTAATACAAACACACATTATAGAAATTCCAGGAGAAGAAAGAGAGAGAAAAGAAAAGAATCTATTTAAAGAAATAATGGCTGAAAACTTTTGAAATTCTGAAAGAGAAATGAACATCTAGACTCATGAGGCCCAAAATTTCCTAAATAGATTGAACTCAAAAAGGTCCATAAAAAGACACATTATAATTAAATTATCAAAAGTCAAAGACAGAGAAAATTTTGAAAGCAGCAAGAGAAAAGCAATTCATCGCATGCAAGGAAGCCCCAGTATGATTTCTTAACAGAAACTTTGCAGACCAGGATAATATATTCAAAATATGGAAAGAAAAAAATTGCCAACCAAGAATACTATACTTAGCAAAAACTGTCCTTCAGAAATGAAAGAGAGATAAAGACTTTCCCAAAAACAGAAGCTGAGGGATTTCACCCCCACTAGACCTGCCTTACAAGAAATACTAAAGGGAGTTCTTCAAGCTGAAATAAAAGAGCACTCACTAATCAATAACATAAAAACATATCAATGTATAAACCTCACCAGTAAAGGTAAATATATAGTAAAAGGCAAAATTCCCTGTAATTGTAATGCTGGTGCATAAAGTACTTTCAATTCTGGTATAAAAGTTAAAAAACAAGCATACTAAACATAACTGTAACTATAATATTTGTTATTGGATACACAATATAAAAATACATAAATTGTAACATAAATAACCTAAAATATGAGTGGGGGGGAAGCAAAAGTATTGAGTTTTTGTATGCAATCAAATTAGATTGTTTCGAGCTTAAAATAGCTTGGTAAATCTAGTTAACAATATGGTATTCTGTGCTAAATGTACTAAAATAGTAGATCTTAAATCTACTACATGTAAATGTTCTACTACCACAAAAAATGATAACTAGACAAGTTGAGATATTTACTAACTTGATTATGGTAATCATCTGACAATATATGTGCATATCAAATCATCATGCCATACACCTTAAATTTACATAACTTTATTTGTCAATTATACCTCAATAAACCTGGAGGGAAAAACAAATACTGGCAAAGATGTGTTGCAGTGAATAACAGGAAGTTTCATTCGTTGCTGATGAGAATGCAAAATGGCACAATCACTTTGAAAGACAGAATGGAATTTTATACAAAACTAAACATACTCCTACCATATGGTTCAGCAATCACATTCCTTGGACTTTACCCAAATGAGTGGAAAAATGTCTACACACAAACCTCCTCAAAAACATTCATAGCAGCTTTATTTGCAATTGCCAAAACTTGGAAGCATTCAATAGGTGAATGAATAAACTACAGCATCTTCATACAATGGGATACTATTTAGCCATAAAGTGGAATAAGCCATCAAATTCTGAAAAGACATGGAAAAATTTTAAATATAAATTATATAGCCAGTCCTGCTCTTTAACCAGGAGATAGAAATATGGTCTCAAAAAAGGAGTGCACAATTATTAAGTAAAAGAAGTCAATTTGAAAAGGTTACATACTGTATGATTTCAACTATATGACATTCTGAGCAAAACTGTGAAAATAGTAAAAAGTTCAGTAGTTGCTACGGTTCGGGGAAGAAAGATAGTGATGAATAGCTGGAGCACAGAGCATTTTTAAGGCAGTGAAACTATTCTGTATGATACTGTAATGGTGGATACATACAATTATATGTTTCTCAAAAGCCACAGAATACAAAACACAAAGAATGAACCCTAATGTGTAAACTACTGGCTTTAGTTAATAATAATGTGTCAGTATTAGCTCATCAATTGGAGCAAATGTGCCATAGTAATCCAAAATGTTAATAATAGGAAACCTTAGGATGAGGGGGTAAGGAGGTAAATAGAAAAATCTCTGTACTTTTCACTCAATTTTTCTGTAAGCCTAAAACTGCTCAAAAAATAAAGTCTAGTAATTTTTTAAATGAGGGAGAAATTAAAACACCCTGATATACAAAAACTGAGAGTTTGGCACTGGCAGACCTATCCTACAAGAAATTCTAAAGGAGTCCTTAAGGCTAAAACAAAATGACATCACACAGTAACTTAAATATTTATGAAGAAATAAAGAACATCAGTAAAGATAACTTGCATAGATAAATATAAAACAGTATTAATGTATTACAATGTATTGCAACATCTCTTTTTCCTACATAATTTGAAAGACAACTGCATAAAGCAATAATTATAAATCTATGTTGTTGGGCACACAATGTATAAAGATGTAATTTGTGAGAATAACATTAACGGACAAGTAAAGGAGTTATGTAAGAGTTAAGTTTTGTATAATATTGAAATTAAATCATTATTAATCTGAACTAAATTATAAAGTAAAATGTAATTCCCAAAAAAACTAAGAAAATAAATTAAAAATACATAGTAAAAGAAATGACTAGGGAATTAAAATGGTATGCTAGAAAATATATATTTAATACAAAAGAACAAAATAGTGGAGGACTTGAGGAACAAATAAGATATAAAGGCTGGGTACAGTGACTTATGCCTATAATCCCAGCACTTTGGGAGGCTGATGTGGGAGGATTGTTTGAAGTCGAGAGTTCAAGATCAGCCTGGGCAACATAGTGAGACCTCATCTCTAAAACAAAGTGTTATTTTTTATTTCATAAAAAATATGAAAAAATATGTTTAAATGTTAAAATATTAAAAAATATGTTTATTTTATATTATGGGGGTACAAATGTTAAGGTTATGTATATTGTCTTTGCCCCCCTCCCCCTCGAGTCAGAGCTTCAAGCATGGCCATCCCCCAGACGGTACACATCGCACTCATTATGTATGTATATACCCATCCCCTCCCCCCATCTGCCCCACACCTGATAAATGTTGTTCCTATGTGTCCACTTAGGTGTTGATCAGTGAAACCAATTTTCTGGTGAGCACATGTGGTGCTTGTTTATCCATTCTTGGGATACTTCACTTAATAGAATAGGTTTCAGCTCTCTCCAGGAAAATACAAGAGGTGCTATATCACCATTGTTTCTTATAGCTGAAGAGTACTGCATGGTATACATATACCACATTTTATTAATTCACTCATGTATTGATGGGCACTTGGGTTGTTTCCACAACTTTGCAATTGTGAATTGTGCTGCTATAAACATTCGAGTGCAAGTGTCTTTTTTATAGAGTGTCTTTTGTTCTTTTGGGTAGATGGGGCTGGGCTTTTTTGTCTGCCTGGATGTTCAAGCAGCCTGACCCTTCCACGCCCCAGGCACCTGCTGACCTGAAGATACATACACCCCTACTCTTGGTCCAGGATTTTCCTTGGTTTCTTCCAGCTCCTGCTTGGTTCCCTCTCTAGGCTCCATCTCCAACCCCCCTGTTGCCTGCCTTGATTAGAGACGGACTTCACTGTTTTGTCTCAAACTCTCCTAAAAGGATGACAACTTTGGCTTGCCCTCAAATACCACTCTCTAGTTTGGGTCTTGGCCCGCTAGACTAACAACCCAATTGGGCCCACACAATTCACTTTCTAGATGAGGAAGGAGAGGGCTTCAGACAATCATTTCTGTGTCCTTGTTCAGTGCCAGAATCCCAAGATTCCATCAGCATAGCAAAACCTGAACAAATAAAGTTTTCTTTGGCCAAAATAAATCTCTGCTATGTTTGACCAGCATGAAGAATGACGGCGAGTTCATCTTCAGCAAGAAGGCAAGGACTTTTAGGCCTTCAGTGCAGAAGGAAGTCTGTCTTATTTTAGAAGAAAGTCTATTCCTTTATTACTGTTTTTTCTTGGTGAAAACCAGGCGATGTTGCTATCTGTAAACTTCATAGGCACTTGGTTTCAATTACTTCTGTACTGGAGGGA